>JAQIXP010001722.1:0-17274 GCA_034700285.1 Proteroiulus fuscus | reverse complement strand
TACCTGTGTGTGTAGGGTGAAAACGTAACTTATGGACGTAAAATTAAGGAAAACGTGCAAGTGTGCAGGAAGCATAAAAGCAAATTGTATCCGTAAATTGCTACGCTGAATTCACTAGTCATAATACGTGCTGTTGCTCGTTTACAGCTAAGATTTCTTTTCAACTTTGTCAATGTTAAAATAAATTTGTTGGTATTTAATTCATGAGATATTTATCTGATTTCCCTATTTAGGTTTTGATATGGCATTTCTAGCAAGCATGCTACCGACCTCTGGCTAGATCGATCTGCGAGCAGAACTTCGAAAGCTGGTGCTCGAAAAAAAGTAACTATTAAAAAACTACAGTTTTAACAGCAAAATAAAACTGAAAGAACTGCAGGTTTTCTGCACATGTTTTTAATAATATATTTGATTTAAAATCTTCAGTTTACAGTGGAACTGTGGGCTTTGAGTGTTAGTGCTAGTGTTAGTGTTTGAGTGCTAGTGTTTGCACCTAATAAGAGAATTTTCCCAAGGGTTTGTTCGTTTTAATTTTTGCCCTTGGTGAACTGCTTTCAAAGGGAATTTGCCTCTTTTGGAATTTTATTTCGATAGAAACTGCGCCACCTTTCAACAAAATTTGATACTGTTATTGGGATTCTAACGTCATGTGGTGCCTTACCTTATCAAGGGTTAGAAGCCTACTTTTACTGGCAATCTTAACTATTGTCAATGAGCCAGCTTTCTTAATGTGCTTTAGCTCTCATATTTGTGAGAGCTGAAGCCCATCAAGAGAGAGATTGATGTTACTAGGAAATTTTTTTTGGCAGGATTTAATTTATGCAATTGTTTCTTGTTTATGACATGCTTGTGCTGAGCAGAATAATGTACCTGTAGGATATCTTCATAGGAATCTGATCAACAGCTCAATTTCCTATGTAATTGTACGGGGAGGGGGTTGATCTATTGATCACCAACACCTGGTGCAACTCCCTAAACATCCCACCTTCCTATGCTTTCCTAGCTTAAAGTAAATTTATTTAATGCGTTGCTTTTGTGAAGAAATTTAGGACATTTTGGGGGATTGCATTTTTTTCTCTCACTACGGTATATTCTCCCATTTAAGGTGGTGATGTGAAATAATCAAGGATATGATATGCGACGTAAAAATAAACATTTTTTAGATATGAATATTAATATTATAGCATCAGAGCTATGCATAGGGATCATTTTTGATTTTAAGACCAGAATTTATGAGCGTGCTTAGGGTACCCAGGTTGACGTGCAAATCGAAATTGTGGGTGGAGCTACAGCATGTTTTCTATTTTGGTGGGAAATGGCGGAAATTTTTTGTTTTCGCCGGTGCTCGAAAAGTTAGAAGAATAGTTTAATTTGCCTTGATTATATTGTGCGGTACTTTCTACACTACATTCGTGAACTATTTGTGATCGGTATGACATTAGTTAAGAACCGGAGTATTGTTCTAAACGTTGTATTTGCGAACTCTCCAAAATGGCATGCATTGTTGTTGTTTGCAAGTGGTGCTCATAAACTGTCCCGATGAAGAAGGACCAAGGACGGCAGACTGCCGAATTTCTTGACCGATGTTCAGCGTGGGAAAACGGTAAAATCATCGTAGATGTCTAAGGTACAGACGCTTGCTTTTTATTAAGTGTTTATTTGTAATATCTTTTAATAGACAATATCGGTACGATTGTACCGATACTGATGGGGTACCGTTATAATCGTAGCCTCTACTTGCTCCTCAATGGCTCCATATTGGAAATTTCTCATAACACTAGCCTACTTCACATTTTGAACCTTGTACCGGGGTATTCTTATAAATTCACCCCAGTTTCCAACATGTCTTGGGTTTGCCCATGAATACCACCAGTCCAATTAAGTCTTCATTGATGAATGATATATCTTGAAAACAAGTTGGGATTTCTCTGAAATTTTTAAAAGCTACATCAAGACTGCTGAAGAAATTTTTGTTTCGAAATGGGGCTCAGTGCTCGTGCACATTCCAGCAAAACAAATGTAATTGGCACGTGCTGCTAGCCCCATTTTGGAACAAAAATTGATTTATGACAGTGCAGTTTTAATGTAAGATCAAAGTAGCCAAGTAAAGGAAAGTGTTTAGATGATTGAACCTCATTTTGACATTTTTCCTGTAATCCGATGATTTGATGGAGGGCTCCAGGGCGATGTTTTGTGTGGGCAGATCAATGGTTTTTTTGGGGGGGAGGGGGAGAGTAAACGATCACCTTTCACCCCGTGGGACCACTCCTGGGTCAAGGTATCTTATTAAAGTTAAAGGGACAGTCCCACCTTATCTCAAGCAATTTTGCAAGAAAGAGGGTGGCAAAAAACAAGAAGAGCGAAGAAATTGAAATTTAATTTATAATTACCATTAGAACTTTGAAACATGTCAGTACAGAAATCTCGATGGTCGATAGTAGCCATGTTAGAAGTCATTACCTAGGCGTATTTTTGATGTTGTTACCTGGTCATATGCAGTAGTCATCCAGTTTACAAGTAGTTCTTGTAGGATACAAAAAAACCCGCTAAAATGCAAAAGTTCTTCATTCTATGATTTTCCTGTACGAAACTTTCCCGAGGCCACATTTTCCTCTACACTTATGACTAACCTGTAATTGGAGAGAAAACAGTGGTCACAGAAAAGCTCAGTAATTTCTGTTACCGGTACCTCATTTGGTGCTCCACCTATTTAGGTAGATCACCAGTTGGTTACCCTTTTGATTACCCGGCATCTTTAGGTTATCTAAAACGACAAGACAGCAGCACAAATAAAACGCTCCAGGTTCTGTGTTATCAAATGGTAACAGGGTCATATCGCTAAAATACGCCTATTTTGTCAATTGCGCTTGAGCACCTCTCTAGTAATAAACTTGATGGTGTACAAGTTTCTGTGTAACAGAAAATGTGCATAACTATTCCATAGCGATAAAGTGAAGTCAACTGCAACCCCCCCCTTTGCACGCAGCGCCGTTCTGCCTGGGTGGGGGACTAAATTGTAAAAATGGCACTTATCCTCTTTTTTTTTGGAACATTGTGATTTCTGAATTACTGGTACTGTAGGTGAGAACTGCAATCATCAATAAGACTGCCATTCTTTATTATTAATAATCTTAAATCTTAAAGATTCATTTGTAAAAAGTGGGACCGTCCCTTTAAGTTATTGACTAAAAAGTTCTTATAGATTTTGTGAGAAAAATAATAGGCCTACCGGTAGTAAAATGTTTCACTGAGTTGCATGTATTAGTTGAAATCGAAATGGACCTATATTGGTATAGATTGGTGGCTTTTGACCTTATGATCTGTCTGGTGGAATTCAATAATTACAGGCCATCGCCCCGGTTTTTTTTTCTTCTCTTGTTTATTTCATTGTGAATTTCCGTTATAGTGGTTGAATTGTGGTATTTTTATCCTGTTTACTGTCACAGTTTAATCGATAAAAACAGCGATTCTGATCATTCTGGAGGCGGTTTTAAGTGTGTTATGGTCAATTCCTGTAGGAATGAATGGACACTATGCACATTGCCCCTGCCTCCGTGCATTGGACGTAGTAGATTTCTTTTACAACATAATTAGATCAATAGGCCTACATGATGCATGGTAGTTTTAGGAAGCCCTAAATTCAATTACAAAGCTATTTGAGGCTACATGTAGGAAAAGCGTCACATACAGTGTAATATTATCGAAGTTAGCTGGGACACTATATTATGGGGACCAAATTAATATAAGTTTTAAAAAGGCAAGATAAACTCCAAAACAGCTTTTTACCCTTTCAAAAATTATTCCCATAATGCATCGTTTGACAAAATAAAATCACAATTTTTGGCCCATTTAGTACCGATATTCATCATCATGGTGACTACTAACCTGGAAAGCCTGGAAAACTCAGGGGATTTTGAATAAAAACCAGGAAAACCTGGAAATCTCAGGGAATTTTATATTCACCCTGGAAAACTCAGGGAATTTGGGCGTAGGCCTACGTACCATACGGAATTTTAGTGATTTCTAGTGATTTTCTGAATGTGTCTTGTTGATTCTGGCCCATTTCTGGACAAGCATGTGGTTTCAGTATGAATCCAAGAACACCTTACATTGTAAATCTGAGATTGTATTTTTTTTTGGCGAATTTTAGTAATTTTCTCAACGAATTTCGCCCGTTTTTAGGAGAATTTTATTGAATTTCTGAATGGATTTATCTATTTTCTACGTTAACCGTTGTTGTTATTGGCGAATTTTGGTGATTTTAGATTAAATCTGGCGATTGTCTAAAAAAATGGGTGATTCACACGTAAACTTAAATGATTTACAATCATGATATGGCTTATATTCATCTTTTATAAATTTCTCATGTGTAATTCCATTGTAACGTTGTTGCAAACTGTTGATCATAGATGGGGCTACTGATGTGGAAATTTAACTTTTTGAAACTAGCTTCTGAAACACATGTTTGAGTTACTCTGAGATCAGCCTCTCTCATAGTATACCTATCAATACCTTTAACTGTATACATTATGATAAATCTAAATTAATTATTGGTTTGGTTTTGAGGGAATGTCAGGTGAAGAGCTTACCTTTATTCAACAATTTTCGCGATCAAAATTAAATGCAGAAATACAAACTATTTGTTGCTTCACATTTGACAATGTATCGAATGCTTCAGGAGTAACGCGCTGAATTTTGACTCATCAAATAGTTGAATAAAGGAATGAACCCAATGGCATGTCAATTGGCTGTTTGTTGACCACGTTAATGTCACAAATAAACCAGTCCGGCTGGTTTTTTTGACCGAAAAGTTAGTCTAGGCCGTTTGGTTAGCACTGGGGGAGAGGGGGGGGTGGATCCCCCAGAGTGGGGTTTTTGGGTCTTGGGAGATCCAAGGATTTTCTGTTTGCCTTCGTTCGATGTTTTGGAAACACACTTCCGGCTTCTAAAATTTTAAAAGTCTAATGCTCAACAAACGATTCAACATTGCTCCACCGGTGACGTTCCAAAACATCATCACAATGTTGTCGCATTGTTGGGGCATCCACACTGTATCACAAGATATCGTTATATAACAAAATTGGTTATAATTTTGTTGTACAACTTGTTATATAACGTCACATGTAACGGGTCACTGAATAATAGTAACAATATAAATGATATACCAAGAAAAGACAGTGGGACCAAGGCTCCCACTCTGAAAGTTGACCATTCGTTTTAGGAATTTGGGATATTTTTTGAAAAATTTTAGGACATTATATATATATACATGGTTCGATTTACCGGGGGGGGTTGGGGGGTTCGACCCCCCTAGTTAGATTCGTAACCCCCCTAGTTATCTGCAGAAAAGACCCCCTAGGGGGGGTCGACATTAGAGCACTCTCAACCCCCCCCCTAAAAGTTGGTGTAGAACGTCACTGAAATTGTTGAACTCATACTAAAAAAATTTTGGATTCAAAAAAAATGAGTACATGTAGGCCTATTTTTGATTCAAAAAAAAATCGCCTGCGGCGTCATTTTGAGTCAATTTTTACAATGATGCACAAAAACCCAATTTTCACCTATGGCCAAAAATTTAGGAGCATTTTTTTGGTCAGCCCCCCCTCTCCCAAAAAAATGGATTTCTGGGTGCGGCACTGCCTGCAATGTCCAACCCCCCTAGTTCAAAATGCTAAAATCGAACCCTGTATATATATATATATATTGTGTGTGTATCAATTCATAGTTACAGAATTGACCCAGGTTCGCAGCACTATATCTACCGGTACTTTTCTTTTGGACAGTTTTTTTTTTAAATTCTGCTTATTATAGCGAGTTTGAACATTTCAAATGGGTTTGACTATACCAATAAGAAAGCCTGGTAATTTTACATCATTGCACGATGGAAATGCATGTTCGTTTGACATTTATTTTAAATTTTGAGGAAATTTTAGGATTTTTAGGATATTTTTCATGAATTTTATGACAATTTTAGGAATTTGGCAAATATGTACAAAATTTTAGGACAAATGAGACCCGGGCTGTTAATAACAGTTTTCTTCTCTTTCTGTAGGAAGTTGTATAACTTTGTTATGTAACACGTTTTGTGATATATAGTGTGGACGTATAGCTTATTGCCCTTGACCTATATATACAAAGTAAGCCTCGATTAGGCCTACTCGTGGATTCATTCAGTATTTCATGGGATGAATGAACCCACCCCCATCCCATCTTGTTCATTTTAATGAAGCACATTCGAAATGCTGTAATTTTAGGCCTAGTAGCCGGTGGCCGGATTATTCATTCCAATGGCTAATCCATGGATGTAAAAACGTGTTCTATAATTGGAATTTATTGGTAGTTCGGTAGAAGTAAATGGTGTCATTGAAGCTAACTCAATTAATATGTATTAAGCCGAAGAAGACTATTTTTGATGCCATAAAGGGACCTAAAGCTGGATTTAACGCTTTTGACCAATGACGTCCAGCGTGGAATTGGATGCGAGAATTATGTGGGACCAGAGGATTTAGGGGGGTTGTTTGGGGGGGTCGGGGGGGATTTTGGGTCTATTTTTGGGTTTGGGAATAGACGTCGTCTACGTAAATGGAGACGAATACGGACGTAAGAGCCTCGTAATCATCCAACTGCCTATGACGCAGATTTGATTGATTTTCATTGCTGAGCAAGTGCGCATGCGCACCAGATGTCATTTCGATAGGGAATCTTTTTTTTATTATTAGTATTATTCGCCAGCCTCTGTGACAAGGCCCTTCTTTTACACGATCTCATTGCCAATGTCAATGTTACGACTTTGTTGACTTTATTTTTTTTTTTTGGCTGGGACGATTCCGTGTTTACGTTTTTGTTTACCGCCGTTGTTTGTTTGGGCCACGCGGCGTGGTTTTGGGCTGATGTCCATCGGGCTTTTTATAACCCTTCCATGCGGGCTTCCGTAGGGTGTTCGGTGGCAATCACGCATTGCTACGGCGCTGTGCGTGTTGGCCAGCGGGTGGATTGATTTCGAAATTAGCCGATTTAATTTGCGGGATTTTCGACAGGGTTCCCACCCACTCACCTGGAAAGTCAAGGAATTTAGCGATAAGTTAGTGAAAAGTCAGGGAAATAGCTGAACAAAACGAAAGTAATTTAAAGAATGATAGACTAATTGTGAAAAATGTGAAAAATGATGTGAAAAATGCTATATATGTATTTACATCCACATGCTGGTACTTATTGGATTACCTAGATTTAATGGTACTCTCCTTGTATATTTCTTTGCCCTTGTTTTTGAATTTAGTCAGGGAAATTTTGAAAATTGGTCAGGGAAAGTCAGGGAATTTAGCAAAAACTAGTGAAAAGTCAGGGAGATAGCTGAACAAAACGAAATTAAAACGAAAGAAATCTAAAGAACGATAGACTAATTATGAAAAATGTGAAAAATGATGTGAAAAATGCTATATATGCATTTACATCCACATGCTGGTACTTATTGGATTACCTAGATTGAATGGTACTCCCCTTGTATTTCTTAGCCCTTGTTTTTGAATCTGGTCAGGGAAAGTCAGGGAAATCAACTGGTAAAAGTTAGTGGGAACCCTATCTGTTCAAACCTGAGTGATTTTTAGTTCAAAGAATTGAAAAATAATTGGGTTTTTTTTCTGAGTTTTTTAGACTAGAAAACTCGGAAAATATCTGAAAAGTCTATTAGAGAGGTTGCGAAATTTCGTGAAATTATTTGCTAAATTCAAATTGGGACAACGTCAGTCGTGCACATTTGTCATATATTTTGTATTTGAGGTAGAGAAAAATGAAAATTTCGTTCAATTTTATTAAAAACCCTGTGAACCAATGGCAATAGAGAGCAGTGTGACCAAATACTAATACCGCCTATTTGTCCCTACCTTCTGCGGGTTTCCTGCTGGTAACTCCTTATATCTAACAACATCGGGATTTCGTTTTTATTTAATTCTAGCCCCGTTTAAATATACGAAAAAAAAATTTAATGATTTCCGGCCGAGTGCACCAACCTCTGTTAGGGTTTAACCAGCAGTTAAAATACATTTTAACAAATAGTTAGAAGGGTTTTTCTATGCACAAACAGTTATCCATAACTATTTGTTTGTTAACTAGAGATTTATCTTTGGTTGGTGCACTCGGCCGTTCGTGAAATACAATCTGGTTTTTTCGTGAATATATAATCTTGCTGACAGTAGGGTTCTGATTTGATTTGAATTGAATTGAATAATAAAAAGGGACAGGATAAGACATCATCGCTAGAAGATTTCGTGAATTAATTTACAATTATTAATGAAAATTCCCAACCTTTCTATTATATCTACATGCGTGTTTAAATTAAAAATCAGTCAATAGAGTTTTACAGAAGAATGTTAAATACTGTACTATACTAGTTAAAACAACCCTAACGAGTGCTAAAAGTCACCACCTAGCGGCCAGAAGGACAATTACGAACATATGAAGACTTGTGCCTGCAGATTCACCTTCAAATAGACTTTCCTTGGGTGTTCGTATAGTTGTCCTCATGGCCGCTAGGTTCCTTTCTTTGTAGTTGTTATGGTTGTCCTGACTATATCACTCCTGATCAGTAGGCGGAGTTTTTTTTTGCAGTGGTTAAAGTTGGTTTGACTATAAACTTTGTCATTTTTGTCCTCGTGAGTAACTTATAAATAATGCTTGATCACTGATCAGCCGTAACTTTTGGCACGTGGTTACCTGACCAACAAAATGCTCCTGGTATATAATGAAAATGAATATTATAGGCTTTGAGTGTATGACAGGTGTTGACACCTGGGGAGAGAATATTCCCACACTTTCCAGCAAAATTTTATACTGTTACCGTAAATCTTCTAAAAAACGCCCATCCCGTGTTTTGGCCCAGACTCCATATCACGCCCAGGAAAATTGTGAAATGATAGCCCCACTTACGTCCATCTCCAAATTAAACCCACCTCCTAATGAAAAGTGAGACAGGGTGTCTGGCCGTCTGGAAAACCTGGAAATGTCATGGAAATCAGTATGGTCTGGAAATGTCAGGGAAATGTCATGGAAATTTAATGTGTCTGGAAAATCTAAATAAAAGGGGAAAAATAAATGATTTTTAGCCCATTTTTGAAGTTTTTTTAAGCAAAAAATTCGCCTGCGGCGCCATTTCTGTCATTTTTTTTAGCAGTAATATTTAAAACCCTTCAGATTTTCGCCTGCAGGCCATGAAAAATATTTTTGAGTCTTAACAAAAATGGATATGTGGGTGCGGAGTATGTTAGTTGCCAAATATTGCAGTTTTAATTGCATATGTCATTAAAAATGAGTTAAAAATCACTTTCGTTTGGTCTGGAAATTTGTGAAAATTTGTCTGGAAAACCTGGAAATGTCATGGAAATTTGTTACTGGATTTGGCCAGACACCCTGGTGAGAAAAGATCGCCCCGGGTCATTTCTAGAAGATTTGCGGTATTTTGATACTGACGTGAGTAACGTGTTAAAAGATGCTTAATCCCAACAGGTGGTTTTATGCTAATTTTAGTCCAGAAACTGGATTGTTTATATGTGTATAGATTTCAGACCATGATTGTGTTCATTTTGAAGTGGCCTTATTAGCGTTTAAATTAATGAGGGTTTAATGATATTTTAAATCAGTATAATATATAGTCTATTTTTAGCCGTGTATCTTGAGACAAGGTAGAACTAATATTACTCTTTTACGTTATCGTGGGCGGATTTGAATCAGTGATCGTATATATCCAAGTTTTCCCAGAAATAAAAAAATATATATTCCTCAATTTACGTCATGTAGTGTATATTTTGTTGTTTTTCAAACAAGAGTGTGTCAATCACATTGCCATGGAATAGTTCGGAACGTGTCTTGGCTATAGAAATATGTATTTTTCGCACTATTTTTAGTAAATTTTAGGCCTACCTTTTTCCATTGATTGTCTATCATCAGGATAGAATGATGTGGATATATATTGGGATGAGATAAAAATAACCCACGAAAGTGGATATTTATAACATCTTTAGATTAAACTCTTATTTTAGTTTCAAATGGTCTTATTTATTTATTATTCAGTATTTCTTTATTATATTTAATATCCATTACGTTATTAATGTAAAGAATTGTTTCTGTGTCAACGTGTGGCGCCCCCTGTATTGTGTAAATGTTACACTTGCCCACCCTATAGTAGCTACGTGTGGAACGTTAGAATGTAGAATCACCTTAATTTTAGACCCTGTTCTTTGTTTCTGTACCCAGCCACACGAGGGCGCCAGCGGTATTTCCTAATTCGGGAATTTGTGATAATTATTTCAAACCTGTTTTCAATCTAATCACAGGGTTTATAGCCTATATACCGACCTGAAAAAGCAGGCAGAATCCTGTAATAAATATTAACAAAAATTCACTTGTTTTAGCCAAGAATTTAAAAAATGCAGAAAATAATGCATTCTTTTAGAATTTTTGAATTGTAACTTTAATATTGAAAGTTCATTTCTTGTAAATATTTATACAGAAAAAGTTAAGCAAAAATTGATTAAATAGTCCTAGAAGACGGGATGATCGTAGGCTAATGAATTGAATTGATATTGAATTGAAGGATTAAGTACCAGCACTATCAGTGGGGAGATCCATTGAGGATTTAAATTTAAACCTTGGTTTATGTGCTAAAATTCAACTTTGTCTATAGGTTTTTTTTACTAATCCTAGACTTAAACCGAGGTTTAAATTTAAACCCTGGCTGGATATCTCCACTGTTAGTGTATGTAAAATTAGGATTTGTAGTGATTTATTGGCAACACTGTATAATGTCCTAACTGCATGGGTTAATTTTCATTCTTTTTGAATATTTTTCATGGGCCTTTCTAATGGCGTTTATACTGCCATGTATCTATAACAAGTAGGCCTAAAGTAGATAAGGGGCCGTCCATAAATTACGTTTGCAGTTAGGTGGGTGGGTCATATATTGCCAAAAGTTGACAAATATAAGGTGTCACGTCGGGGGGAGTCCTTCATAGCTGAGTTGAAGTAGCACATGTGCACATCCATTAGTTTGCCTATATTGAATAAAAAGGATGCAAAAAAAACAAAAAAATAATGAGCCAAAATTGTCAAGTTGGCCACTCGTATCGTAATAAAAATCCAGGTCTCAAGAAATTTTTAAAATGTAAACTGACGAATCGTACTATTCACCACTTCTTAACTTTTAGGAATGACAGCTCGTGGCTTATTCGCTACTGTTCACTTCGATCTGTAACTTTAACAATTATTTGTTAAACTAGTTTCTGTAACTTTAGGTTCATTGGGGACACTTCCAGGATCACAATGGTACAATTATCTCATTTTTGACAAGTTAACTTATTCGTCACTTCTGAATTAAGCCATCGAAAAGCCGTTTTCCTTGACTTTCCCGGGCTGTTTGGGATTTTCCATGACTTTGTCTTGAATGTCCCATGGCAAAATGAGTTTCACCTGAATTTTCAGGCTAATTTGAAAATTGCATTTTAAAATAATATATAGGTAGTGTTTTGAATTATTTTTAAAATATTGGTATAAATGATATTCATTTTCCGCTCCAATGTAATCCAATGCATTTTTGTGCTATTTTTCATTTGAGCAAAAGATGCACTCATTGATGAAATTGGTATTTATCGATTGGCCCCCTTTTCTATAAAAGTGGGTTACTATAAAATGCGCAGATCGTAGTTCAATATTATGATCTTGATCAGCATCAGTGGCTGGCATTGAACTTATATCAAAGCCTTCTTTTGCAAGGATGTATTTTTATCGATATTTTTAACCGAAATCAAGGCAATGTAATACACACACACATGCATTCATTGCCAAGTTCAGGCCCTACTTACGTCTCTTGCGTAGTTGACGTAATAGTGGCGTCATTACGTCATTTTACCCAGAGGCTGTGTGGAGTAAAAAAAATTTGCAAATAGAATTTGTGAGATTTTGATAAAGCCGAGCTTACACTATGGCGTTCACGATTACTTACTCCCGGCGCCATTAGGTGGCTGCTTGCGGAAATAAAGAGAAGGGTCTGAATTAAGTTAGGCCTAAACAATTTTTTTTAGTTTCTGTAACCACAGCAAACTAAGATTTTTTTTATTATTTTATAAATAGATAAGGCCTGGCAAAGTTGAACATATCTCATGGAGGATGTGTTATCTAGTGAAGTTCAAATCGCTGTCGTAAATGGCGCTGCATGACTACCGTACGATTACCCACAATTCTCTGCCTTGATAAAAAGGGGATGTCACTGGATCTGATCGGCTGTTAGTTAGGTTCATGTGGTTCATAAGTAATGGATAAATTATGAGTCACGTGTATAGCCACGCCCTATCTGTTGTCATAAAGCAAAGGATTTTGGGAAATGGTACGGTAGTCAGCGCCAAATTGTCCATTTTAGCGGCAGAAAATGGAAACTCCAGCGATGACACCAAAAATCTCAACTTGCCAGGCTTTATTATGAATAAAATAAATAAAAAATCTTAGTTAGCTGTTCTGTAACCCCGAACTATTGGGAACATTTTCGCTGAATTGAAGGTTTTTTTTTCACATTTTCGACATTTTTTTTAACAAATTCCCGAATTTTTAATTTTTTATTATTTAAAAAAAAAGTTTTTTATAAGTCATGAATCCTGTACATTTCAGGGTTTATACTGAGAGTCGGAACAGTGTGCTGTTCATAATAACATGTTCTTTGCAGTCAGAAAAAAAAAACTTTGTTTCCCCCAGAAAAGTTAATGTTTTTCTCAAAAAATAAACCCACTTAGAAAATCCAGTTGAATTTGTGTCGTCAAATTGACCCCAGAGTTTCTGGTTTCATCCTGATCCACAAATTCTAAAGTCTAAAAAATTATTTATTAATTTTTATAGTTGACATAATTTTAATTTTATTGGGAGAAAATTGATAGTAAATGTATAATGAATTTCTGTATTTGTAAGTTTTAAGTTGGGCACCCGGTATACACTATTCGTGGGCCACGCTAAGCAGCTCTCGTGTATAGCGCTGGTGCATGTAGTGATTGCCTTCGTGTACGGGGGCATTTTAACCCAAATTATAAAAGCATCAATTCTCCCATTGTTTTTCATTGTTGAACGAAAGAATGAACTATGGATGCATTAACTGACTAATATTATCTATTAATTAACAAAGAAGTCATCCTGACTTCGTGGTAATTCAGTAACCAATCGAAATTAAATCTTCAAAGTTTCTATATTTGTTCTACGTTTTGCCAAATTTTCTGGACTAATTTTCCCATATTTTTTGCCTCGTTTCTATAAATGTCATAAGATTTTAATGCATCACAACGTATTTGCGGTCAAATTTCACCTTTTTGAATGTTAAACTCGCCATATGAGACCTATTCTTAACCAGTTTTCAAATATTTGTACATCTTTTGGTAAAAATTTAGGCCTATATAATATTTGTACATTTTTGGGTAAAAGTTTCTCAAAATATTTTTACACTTTTTGAAAAAAAAAATTCCTCTAACATTTCTACTTTGTTTATCTCTAATATTTGTACATTTTTTTTGTGGTAAAACGGTACCTATAATATTTACCATTTCTACATTGTTTATAAAAAATTCCTCTTAATATTTATAATTTATTTTTTGGAAAATATTTAATAATTTTTCAATATTTTTAATAAATTATTTTTTTTTTTTGGAAAAAATTAAATGGGAGGTATTTGGGCATTAAATTTAGTTCCATAGAACTTGCCAGGATATATAGACAGTGTGTTTTTACAAAAATTGAAAATTGTGAAAAACATTTTAGTCAGGAAAAGCTTGCTTTGAATTCTCCAGTTTACTCTTTAAACGAACAGGGTATTGAATCCATTTTCCGTTACCGGATGTGACTCGTGGCAAGGGCAAGTCAGTTACATTGTACATAATGACAACAGATTGACAGACAGTTGTTGACATTCTGTGTTTACAATGCCATGACGTCACTTTTTTTTTCCACGGAATCGTGACGTAGTTTTTTTTTCCCAGGATCTGATTGATCATTCTCTTAATTTTGGATAATAAAGATGGAAAAAAACTGCATCACAATTCCCTAAAGCAATTCGTAACGGTATTGTTTGGAGCAGCCACCTGTGCAACAAAAATCCGCAGTATTTTCTTTTTTTGCATTTTGGCTAACGGTTTCCTTTTTTTTCAATGAAAAAAAAATAACCCTAATACGCTGCGGGTTTTACTACTGATACGTGACGTCACGGTGACGCCAAACGAACCGATACCGTTTTGTTTTTCTTTTGCCATTGGATAGGCTATAAGAGACGAGGCAGGTGCGATTATTGTAAGAGTATAGAAAGTAAGGTGAGATTAGGGATACGTGCAAAGGCAATGGCGCTAAGCAACTTTATGACGTCAGTTCAGCGTGACGTCAACGCACGTGAAATTAAGTTGTTTTTCTTTTTGATGGTAACTTTGGTGATACGGACGATTAGGTGTTTTCTCATTTGAAATAAACTGGATAAACAAGGAGTCGTGATTTTTTGGCTAAAAATAAATTTGATTTTTCTTTTTTTCAAAAAAAAAATTTTTTTTTCCCCTAAAAAAAATTGTGAGATGGATTGGTTCGGTTTGGTATTGAACAGCATTCCCCCTTTACTGAATTGTAGAAGTAGACCTGGGGGGTCATTCGGGGTCGAAACTAAGGGGGGTGTAGGGGGTGCAACACCCCCCACACCCCCACTATTTATGGAAAAAATTGATTTTATATCAACAAATTTTAGCAAATACCGAAATTTTGGCAATTTATCTGAAATTTTGGCAATTTATCTGAAATTTTGACAATTTATCTGAAACTTTGGCAATTTATCTGAAACTTTGGCAATTTATCTGAAATTTTGGCAATTTATCTGGAATTTTTGGCAATTTATCTGAAATTTTGGCAATTTATCTGAAATTTTGACAATTTGTCTGAAACTTTGGCAATTTATCTGAAATTTTGGCAATTTATCTGGAATTTTTGGCAATTTATCTGAAATTTTTGCAATTTATCTGAAACTTTGGCAATTTATTAGAAATTTCGGCAATTTATCTGAAACTTTGGCAATTTATTAGAAATTTCGGCAATTTATTTGAAATTTTGGCAATTTATCAGAAATTTTGGCAATTTATCTGAAATTTTGGCAATTTATCTGAAACTTTGGCAATTTAACTGAAATTTTGGCAATTTATCTGAAATTTTGGCAATTTATCTGAAACTTTGGCAATTTATCTGAAATTTTGGCAATTTATCTGAAACTTTGGCAATTTATCTGAAATTTTGGAGATTTATCTGAAATTTTGACATTATTATCTGTAAATTTTGACGATGTGAGAGGTTTTTGACAATGTTGTCATTACATTTTGACGGTATGTCGCCATTGGAAGATTTTTAATTTGACCCACCCAGCTATAAATTTTTAAAATTTTCTCTGAAAATGTGGACATTTTTGTCTGCAAATTCTGACATTGTATCTGAGACTCTGACACGATTTTGACATGACATTTGCCCTGGGATGGGAATAATATAATAAATAATAATATAATAATAATAAATCTTTCCCTGTATTGAAAATATGTTTAAAAAAATGTGAAAAAAGTGAAATTGGGGATAATCTCTGCAATATTAGCTTTGTGGTTTTTCAAATTTTTCTTATTTTATTTATAATAATATAGGCAGGGAATTAGTAAATGCGAATCATATGTTAAAATTGTAAAAAATTCAAAAATCTGCATGTGAAAAATGTGAAAAATTTAAAAAAGCTTAAATGTGAATTTCATGCTAGTCCAGTCACACATGTGAATGTTAATGTTTAAATTACCATGAAAAAAATCATGTTGAAATTCTATTTGGCCACCCCTTTATTTCCATATTCAAAGATCTGACAGATTTTATATCGCAATTTTCTGCTTTTGAAATGTATAGAAGCGAAGAATTCAAATGAGTTAATTAAAATTAATATTTCACTTTATTCAAGCATCCCCAAAATAGGTACACCCCTGTATACCATGTGTAGAATTGTCGAAAACAGGAAAAGCTGAGCCAGATCCTGTTTATCGAGAATATGGGATTCGGAAAATTGGAGAAATTGGATTGCTATAATATATGGCACTTCAATTAAAAGTGTTTTTCACTTAATTTTTGTCTTGCAAAAAAAACTCCCATAACCCTATTATATATGGACAGAACGGGCCTATTTTCGGTTTTGGCATATTTCATGCATTGTTATATTTATGTTGGTATTTTTCCCAGATTTTAGATTTCTCGTCGTTGTTTTGATGTAAATATGGAAGGGAAAATATGTTGTCAGTTTAACAGGTTAATGTCCTGCAAATTTGTTCTGGTAGAAAATGGACTGAAATGTTTAATTCTATATATTTAAGTATAATATATAATAGGGAAAGTCAGGGAATTTAGGGTTATAAATTCTAACCAAAAGGAGAAATTACGTTAATTTGGAAACTGATTTTCATGTTGAAATTATATAGTTTTTGTGTTGTGAAAATGGTGAAAGTGGTGTGGAAATGTGAAAACGTTTCTCTGTATTAAGAATATGCGAAAAAAGTAAAATTGATAATCTCTGCAAATTTAGATTTATTTGAATGACGAAAACTACGTGTAGGCCTACTTTTTAAAATCAAAATTACAAATTTGTTAAATTTTGTTGAAGGAAAGTTAAATTGTTTGTATTTGTGAAATGGCAGTCAGTCTCAATTAAATTTGAGATGTGAAAGTGGGATTTATGCTAAGATATGAAATGCAAAAATAAAAAAATCAGAATGTTAAATATAGGTGAAAAGTACAAAAATTAGAATGTGAAAAATTCAAAATATCAGAATGTGAAAAATACAAAAATCAGAATATAAAAATGTGAAAAGTTCAAAAATCAGATGTAAAAATTATAACAATCAGAATGGGAAAATTGCAAAGCCAGAATGTGAAAATATGAAAAGTACAAAACTCAGAATGTGAAAAATTTGAAAAATACAAAACTCAGAATGGGAAAAATTTGTAAAAATACAAAAATCAAAATGTGAAAAATGTGAAAAATACAAAACTCAGAGTGTGAAAAATTTGTAAAAATACAAAAATCAAAATGTGAAAAATTTGAAAAATACAAAACTCAGAATGTGAAAAATACGAAAATCAAAATGTGAAAAATTTGAAAAATACAAAACTCAGAATGAGAAAAATTTGTAAAATACGAAAATCAAAATGTGAAAAATTTGAAAAATACAAAACTCAGAATGAGAAAAATTTGTAAAATACGAAAAT
>JAQIXP010001721.1:0-17278 GCA_034700285.1 Proteroiulus fuscus | reverse complement strand
AACCTCACTGTACATGGCAGAGTCATCTGCAAAAAGCTTTAAGCTGCAGGATAAAGCTCTAGGGAGGTCATTTATAACAACTACAGTCAACTACACTAGGGCCACCATGTCGTGCTTCCCCATTCCATTGCACGTTTTACTCCCAATGACTTACGACAAGTTATTAATGCTAGTGTGCTACTGACAATTATATTAGTTCCCAATGAGAAACCCTTGTTTTTGTTCTTTTTTGACGTCACGTGACCCCTTTCGACCAATGGGATTTCCATGCCTAATTACAATACTGCATTACAAAACTTTTTCTCTACAATTTATATCACATTGAGCGGTGATACCGCACAACACCTCCACCATTACAGAAAATAAATGTCAGAACATATCACTTGTTTTTTAACTAATCCAAAAGTCACAATTAAGGTTTGGGGGGAAGAAATACTAGCAGACTTTCCACAAGAAAATTAAATAATGGCAATCAATTATTACCAGTCAATCATGTGACATCCATCATTTGCAGCTTCCAGGTAATCAATACACTGTGCTGGCCTACGGTTTGCCTGTATACGATAATCCATGGAAAAAGTATTTCTCAGTTTTAAAAGACAAGGAATTGGGATGCCCATCTTGTGCTAAATATCATTAGGCGTATATAGCATTCAGAACCACAGAATTAAGTTCCAATTAATATTATCATTATCATCATCACAGAAGTAGTTATATCTAATCGGCGGTGTTATGCAGTGATCAGAAAACAAGCAGAAAACAGTAAAGTTATTTGGTAAAGACGCTCATATATGTATGCTAACTCAGTTTTTAGCAAATAAAGTGGGCACACAAACACACTCGCATATTCAAAAAATTGCCAACTCGAAAATCCACAATATAAATTGTTCGTTGCGTTTGGAAGAAATTTTTTCCCCTAAAAAGTAGCCTAGCACGTGAGAAATTTCTGCAAAGCTTTTTAACTATTTTTCATGAGATTCCAATGATTTTATGACCACTTAGTCAGGAAAAAAATTGGTTTTAAATTTAACCCCTGGCTCAATGCAAACTAACCATGACCAGACAACTTATCTACAAGAGATAATGGTCTGGTCATAGTGTCATCAACTTCCTCGTAACTATCCTTCTAAAAACAATGCTTTTGTATTTTTAAATTTATGGACGTACACAAATCCACACCTTGTGGTCAGAAAGTGAACTATGGGCAGCCAATATTGAATTTCAGCCAATTTCAGGTTAACTTTCAGATACTGGTACCATTACTGGTTCAGATACCATAGTTTCCTTTCTGGTTACTAGGTGCCGGTTGTTCTGACAATATGCCGTAGCTTGTCCTATAGGTGGCAGGGTATTCGTACCCCTGGTGACAGCTTTACAAATAAAATGGGATGAAAAATAACATTCCCTCCAGTTGGCACAACCGGTCACGCTACGAGCCTATACTCACTTAAACCTAAAGAATTCTGTAAAAAAAGACGCAAATTTAGTGATTTAAAGCGATTCTGTACTGAAATTTAAAAAGTGGACCGAGTCAGCATTTCTTTGATATGCATTCTAAATTACGTTACACGGTTAAGACTAAATAAAATAATAGCTGCACGGAACTAAGGCAGAGCGTAAATAGGAATAGCTAGCTATTTGAGGAACGGGTTAGGTTACGAATTGGTGAGAAGTGGGTACGGGATATAGAAGCTACTTTTTGGCAAATTAAAATTAAAAAAAGAATAAAAGAGACAAGAGAGCAAGAAGATGATTTACAGACAAAACTAAAAAGCATAATCTGTGACCCATCACCACCATTAACACACAGCATAGCTTGGCCGGTAATTTTGTATCTTGACTATGGAGTGGTCAGAAAATAACCAAAATAAAATATAAAAAAAAAGGAAAAGCAATAGTAAAAACACACAGGCTAATCGCTTGCTGTGTCCGATTGCAATGCTTGCTGCACATACGTTCATTACAGCTTAATAATAATAACAGTAAATGCCACATCATCATTATCATCATCATCCCTGCTAAAAGGACAGTCTAACCACAACAATCGACAAAAACAAATCTGTCAAAGGATGGACGTACAGTAAAAATTCAAGGAAAAAGTGGTTCGGGAAGGATTCGGGAATGATTTGGGAAGTCATTCATAAAGGACCGGTGATGAGTGCTAACATGAATGAATTGAGGACGTGTTAAGGAGCTATCTCAATTGTGAAGAAAAACCACTGATTGTAGTGTTAGGGATATTCCCTACTAAAATAAGCTTGTGGGGACTTTAATGCAAAGGATATTTAATTTAAAAAAATGTTTTAAGTTAAATCTGCATTATGGCTTTTTAACCAGTACCTGATCACTGTGGGTCAATGTCACGCCGTAATCTGCGGCCGAGCCAAAATCTGCAGCCATGAACATAAAATTATCACGGATGACGTTACTTGTCCCACACTGGTCAAAAGCTATACTTTTAAATGACCCTTGATAAGCTATCCGTACGGGTACACGACCCATCAGTACCCTACAGTCAGCATAAATATGCAGTTCCTACAATCAAAAGTGCTCCCAGTCATTGAATACTGAAACATTAACTTTTAAATTGAATCAGGAAAAGACCTATTAAAATTTCTTGCTACAGCCTATAGTAAAACACGGGAATCGGGTGAAGAATGCCAATATTTCACTGCTTCTAGCTCGTACCTAATGCTAGCTAAGGCTTACCCCTAGATATTGAAGGAGAGACAGGACATAAACTACTCATAGACTATCAAAGTTGTTAAGAAAGTGTGTGCTAATGTGCCGAGCTTCAATCAAATGCACTTGCAGCCTACTGCAATAAGATTTCTGGCCATAACTGCTCGTTATAAAATGCCTAAAATGCCAGCCAGTAAAGTTACTCGTGTCTCGGTTCGCACGTTTAATACTATTCCAGCGTTATTCATGCTATTTAATACTGTAATTAAGGTGGTGGCAGTGATAAATTAATTCGCCGGGTGAAAAATGTCACCCGGAATGAGTATTCGCCTTGCAAAAAAAAAGAGTATAACTTATATTAATTCATTCTAGCCATATTAGCGAGGTTATTTAAGACTCGGGGAGTCGAGCAGCTGGAAACAATTGGTATATTACGTGGTGGCGGTGGTGGGGGAAAGTGGTATATGACGTGGTGGGGAGGGGGGAATAATGGGATGGGATAAAATTGGCAATGGGTTTCATTGTCAAAATTGGCATATGAATTAGGTTAGGAAAAAAATGATGGGTTGGGTAAATAGTAAGTAAAAAATATCACCATGCACCTCAATTTTTCTTCCCTCAACCACAGTGCCGTTCAATTTCTCTCGTGCTCTGTCAGCGTCCGAGCTATTTGCGAAAGTTACAAAACCGAATCCCTGCATGCAACGAGAAAACAAGGTATACCATGCATTAATCAACGTGCACCGACCGCATTTCAGGAACCAATCAACATCATCAATTATATGAAATCAATCAATATCAAATGCTTTTTTTTCCCCTCGTGAGAATGAATACAATAATATGGTTTCGTGATTCAATTCCACTCGAAGAATTATTCGAATCGGTGAATTGCAAACATAAATTTACTCCAACAATTCTTGCCAACGATAC
Organism: Proteroiulus fuscus; assembly: GCA_034700285.1. Classification (NCBI taxonomy): domain Eukaryota; kingdom Metazoa; phylum Arthropoda; class Diplopoda; order Julida; family Blaniulidae; genus Proteroiulus; species Proteroiulus fuscus. The sequence continues at coordinate 13,666 of JAQIXP010001721.1, read as the reverse complement.
AAAATGATAAATCCGGCTGCGAGAGGCCAAGGCATGCAGCAACTATTTGCAATCGAGATTAAAAGTTAACACGGTAGAAAACTCTTTGTGCATCTATACGGCTATTAGCTTGCACGCCGTTAATCATCGGGAACCTCCCAGAAGCAATATGTTAAAAACGTGGGTTTCAGCCATTTAATCAAAAGCATCGAAAGTTGGGGGGCAAAAAACAAATGAGTCAATCCCTTTTGATTATTTGTGGAAGTGGCAATTTATCATCGGCATAACATTTGCATCGAACATGGACAAATGCATGCGGAAATAATCGTTCGAAGATTGCTCGCAATTACACACGCTCTTGCCAAAATCCATAGCTACATTCACCGATGTCTCCATACCCTGATTTTCATTAGTTAAATAAAAAACTTCTGGTCTAGTTCTGGTTCTGATTATCTACTGATTACAATTTTGGTTTGTTCCAATTCTGGTTCGGGTTCTAGCTCTGATTCCAATTAGGACAATTCCGATTTTATTGTTCCAGTTCTGCTTCTAGTTCCAGTAAATCTTCTGACAACATGGTTCTACCACTGATTATAGCTGGGCTCCGATTCCAGTTCCAGATTTAGTGTTAATCTTTGTTCTGGTTCTACAAGCATAGTTACTGTCCTACTGGCTGTGATTACAGTTCTCGTCTTCCTAATTGCAATTCGGGGCTATTGTTGAAGCTTTGGATCAGTTCTGATTTTAGTTCTGGTTCTATGGAGCTCCCGTTCTGATTCCTGCCATACATAGCTTTACTAGCTTTGGTTTGTTTCCAGTTCTGGATTTAATTTCAGTTTCAGTCCGGGTTCTGCTTCCAGCACTGGCTCTAACTAGGACAGTTCCGGTCATGGCTACAGTTCTACCACTGGTTGCAGTTTGGTTTTGACTTTTAGTTTCGCTTCAATTTCTTTTACCAGCTCTAATTCTAGTTAGTTTTGGGTTCAAAGATTGTCAGTGACTTATCATAACATCCTCACGATGCCATAAGCAACCTTTCTCTAAAACGGCATCCAAACCGTGGATTTTGAAACAATGTGAATGGAGCTACGGCATCAGCAGCGATGAAATGTAATGGCCCATTTCCGAGTTTTAGAATCGAGTGAAAAAGCCATCCATTAAAATGCCATATTTGAATAAGCTTTCCCAAATAAAAAATTACAGGCGGCATGCTACCATTGGGAATTACAAAAACTTCGATTACGGTTGGATCGACAGCCAGGATTAATGTCAGGCAACGATACGACTAAGATAATAAGAGTTGCTCTATGGGCTAACATTGATGAAATGAGAGAAACGGAGAGGATTAGCTTTGTATTTGCATTTCTACTTATACAGAGAAGCTGGAGTAGGGTATTATGTTTGCAACATCACCGATTCTAGTTATTTATTTATTCATTTTTCTTTTTTTTGCAAATCGAGCTGTAAAATCTACTTTCTATATTTTTACTCCACTTTCTAATATAAAAAAAAAATAAATAAATAAAAATTGACATGAATTATGAATTAACAGTGTGGGTTACTAGTATTGGAAGACAAAATCTAATCAATGTGAATCAAAAAGCATTAAGTGAGAGAATAAAGCAGTGATTCTAAGAGTTATATGCAGGCTCAAATATATAATGCTTTTAAAAAGTGTGAAAATATGAAAAAGAAATAAGAGCGAGAAACATTAACGGTTGAAATAATCGAACAAAAAAAGGTAACGGGGGAGCCTGGTTTATAACTGACCCTAAAATTAAAACGACACGGTCGGAAAACTTTCCTACTACGGCGTCCGACGTTTCTCCCGAGTGAAAACCGGACAGATTTACGGGGGGAGAAAATGCAATTTGCAAAACCCTCACAAATTACGACACGGCGGCCGAGAGCCGAAAAACTTAAGCCAGACTAATGCAATAGTCGAAAGCATACAAATAATGAAATCTCCGTAGCAACGTTAATCCAAACTTTGTTGAATAGGAAAATCGGGGGGAAACACAGTTTTTACTTTCTGGTTCCGGCACAATGGTTCATTGTTAAGCCAGTTAATCTTAAGACAAAAGAGAAAACCAGCATGTTCGAACGACAACAACAGTATTATTAATAATGGCCAAAAAAAATCGTTATTTCTGGTTCGATAAATCACCGCTATTTTCAGCGATAAATAAATAAACACGAACCGAGTCCTTGGCAGGAGATTTCACAGATGGAGGCCGTAGTAGTCAAGTTGTTACGGATGAAACTAGGGTCACATTTTCGGTTAATAAAAAATAAAGATAGGAGTGGAAAAGAAGACAAAAAATGCGAAGAAATAAGTCAGAATCAGGCCTTTTCTTTCTAACATCCATCCAGTATACCCACTTGTTATTCATACACAGACAATTACAACAAATCTGCAGGCCAAGAATAAAGCATCTCATTTAGATAAAAGCATTATCAGGACATTTAACGGCGTAATTAATAGGTCGTAAACAACATATTCGGCAGCCAATTATAAAAGGGGGGGTTGGGGGAGCTGGGAGTAAAAGATAAGTCATGAAAACTAACGAAAATGATTTTTAGATAGCAATATATTACCTAATGAACGGAAGGGTTTAAAGGATACGAAAAGATCGATATGTTTTTTCAGCAGTGACAAAAGTGGGGGAAGATAAAAGCCGTTGAAGACAAAAGACAAAGATTTACGCATACTATTATGTACAAACAACAGGCAGAGTTTAACTAGTGTGCGCTTCCTTCTCACGGACATAATTCATTTTTGATTGGCAGCATTGTTGACTTTTTGCACAAGTTTTTGTAGTGCGAGGCAAAACCTTGCAGAACATATCAGAACTATAATTAATCAAACGTGCTTAACATGACAAAAACAAGAGAAAGAGAGAGAGCTTACAAAAAAAAATGCAATTGATACCATGAGCTCGGGGCTAACCGATGCATTGCAGTCATTTTTAATATTATTCCGATATATTTTCTGAAGGATTTCAAAACCCTCGCATCCAAGATACCTTGATAAAAAAATCAGCAACACGACCAATCAAAGTACGACAATATCAGTCACGTGAGGCTAAAAATAATAATTGAGAACTTTTGTCGGCATGTAATACAATTTAAAAATATGGACGAGAAATTTGATGCTTCATTTTTGGCCTTTTGGAAATCCTTTTCTCGAGTCAATTTTTCAAACTTACCATTGGTTTTTTTTCCTAATCTAGGCTCGTAACAAGAAATTTTGTCAGATGAATTTTGTGATTTAATTTCAATAGAAGTCGCGCCCCCTTCCAGCAAAATCTGACATTTTTATTATGATTCTAACGAGTTATGGTATCTCCTCCTAGTCTACCTGAGAAAAATGCACTATAGTACCATAAAAATCTGGATTAAATTAGAATTTATTTAACAATACTTTTAGCAAGAAATTGGAAAATAAAAATAGCAGTCATGTTATGGGAAAATGTTCATTTACACGGCATTGACCTACTATAAACTGGTCAAAATCTGTTTTTAGGGTTTAATAGCCTTATACCGCCTATATCAATACGCCACTCTACATTTGCGTCAGAACAGCACAATTTCAGCATTATAAATTCATTACTTAAAAATGACCCATGTTTTTCATTAATAAGCATTAGACATGACGGTTTTCTCAACACGGTAAGCTCAAAATGGCTTGCACGCTCATCATTAATCAGGTAAACTGACAGTGCAACATTTGCAGTATAAGCGCGCATTAGGCCTACAAAAATTTTTTATTTAATTAAATTATAGGCAAGAGCCTATACAGATTACAAAATGATAAATTATAAGGAAACTGCATCAAAAAAGAAAATATTGCTAACCTGTAGAGCAGGCAGTTTAGCGTTGCTATAGGATTATCGTACATTTTTTTCCTCAAAGAAAACAGTTACGTCGGCGGCGAAGAAGAGGAACCATTTTTAAAACTAATTTTGCAAAATTTAAATACAGAGACACAGACACGAGCACAAAGACCAAATAAGCCGTTTGAAATTATGACTCGAGATAAGGATACCCATTACAATAAATTTGCTACGAGCTTTTAAATCAAAGAGAATGCGCACAAAAGTGGATTATATTGACCATTAAAATATCAACAAAGATATTCAAATTCTATACAAATATGTGCACAATTGTTAACTTTGGCATATTATTTACGAGCCATGTTATGCTGCTCTGTGATAACCTCTAAAATAATAAATGTGCAATGAGATCCCCCGAAAAGGATAATATTGATCCACTTATGTGGACATTTTAATTCACCATTAAGATAGTTGAAAACACTTTTATGTAAATATGGAAAAATCCAATAAATCAAACGTGTACAGTGGGCGTGCCGAAACGTGCCGGTGGGGAAAACTCAACACCGGTTCGTCTTTCGGCACACGTATTCAAAGTATCTTTTAAAAAGGGGCAGCACTCAATGCTACGAAAAATTCTTCAATACGTACTCTTATGAAATATTGGATTTTAGTAATTATAAGTTGCACATCATGCAGCATACGAAAAACTCAGAGAATAATTAGGTTTGAAGCTGAATAGAACAACGCCTACCTTAGATCCTCGTTCGTTGAAGATGATTTCGACGTCTAAAATTGGGCCAAATTGCTGAGAGAAAAAAAGGAAAAGAAAATGCAATTAGACAGTTTTCTAACTCCAATCAAACTAATTCCAGGTTTTGGGAGGGCAAGGGAGGACGAGAGAATGTATTATCTAACCGCGAACTTAACGGAGAATACCATTTAATTAATAAATAGAAATATGTATTTTGTCGCTGGAATTCGAGCCGATTGTTTTCGGCAAGTTCAAGGAAAGAAATACGTTCTTGAATTTCCTTGCACTACGCCTGGATAGAAGCAATTAACATTGAGCTAATGATAATACTCCCAAAAAATCAATAAACGTGGTGGAAAAGATGGGTAAAACAATACAAATAAAACCAATTAAATGTAACATTTGAAACGAGACACCGGGAAGAATGTTCCTTATTACAGAAGGATTTACTTCTTTACAAAGGGTTTAGGTACAAGAGAAAGAAAAGAAAAGTGATCGAATGGTATAAGAATACCATCGCTGTTGTCATTTCCCTTCTCGAAGGGACTGATCTTGCACAAGGCTAATTGGTAAATCCTGGAGGACACGATTCTGCTAATGAAACGCATTTCAGAAACTCTTGATTAGAAAAATAATCTCAAGAAAAAAAATTCGTGTTTCAATAGCCAATTTTCGAATACGATAATGTGAAATGCGCTTACACAGAACATAACGACAATAATTTTCTGGAACAGCGATTTTTTTGTTCCAAAATGGGGCCCCGTCCACGTGCATATTCCAGCAAACCAAATGCAGTTGGCACATGCACCGTGTCCCATTTTGAAATAAGACTTTTCCTAGGATGATCCTAGCAGCAAAAGTCTTATTCCAAAATTGCGGCTATAAAGTACTCTGTGTTTTTCAAATAATCATACCAGAGTATTATAGCAACGTTTTAGAACATTACCATTATAAAGTTGTTGCAGTGGAAAAACAGTATTCTCCAGCAGTTCACTAAACAAACACATGCGGCTTTAGTATTGTCGGTGGCAGAATGCAACACCTGTGCACGATTAATGTCATTGCATTAAAGTGGAGGCGTCTACCTCCGCATTTTAGCCAGAGTAAACAGTAATCATCAAAAGCTGGCTAGCTCTTCCCATATTAAATTAAAATAGCAGTTTCTACTTTTAATGATGACAGTTAACACAATTTCGTTAAGTGCTGGGAGTAAGCAACACCAGAACAAAAAGTGCAAATAGAACACGAACGCCGAGCGCGAGAGTAGCTCCTACTGCATTTGCTTACCTGTTAACCTCAAAGTTAAATCGCCGCATGCAACATTAGTCAATATTACTGGGAATAGGTTGGGTATATTTAGTTATAATTTTAATTTCTCATGGGGGCCACCAAATTAACATCCTGAACAATATGCATTTGTTAGCACTAAGCTCTCCTACGAAGGCGTATAATGAATTATAATGGCATGGCCCTCTTTAACGCACCAGCCCCAGGTTAAACTTGCCATTTGCCATAAACAACAACAAAATTGTCGATTACTATAAGTGAAACCGAGCAAAAGAACGGCGTAAATATCCCACTACTGGCTATCACGAGTCAATGGATATTTACGCCGTTCTTTTGCTCGGTTTCAGTAAATACAATCTCAAAAAATGGACTGACAATTTTTGAGAAAATACAAATGAAAATTGCTTAATTTGGACATTGACCAGCCGATGGTTCAATTGATACTCACCCCAAACATCTGCCGAAGATCCGGATCCCGAAAGCGGAATGGGATATTGGAGACGTGAAGTCTTTTGGGCTGTTCCTTGGACGCCTGTGGATTCACAGCAGTCTGAGTCGCCGTGCCAGATCCGCTGGATCCCAAATCGGAATCGAGATCTGTTTGCTGAAAGTCACAACATCTTAAACTATTACAGGTGGAGTCCTTGAAAGCAAATCGCCAAGTGAGCACAAATACTAACTTGAAACAAACGTACAGTCTGTTGTTCCACGGCACTGCTCCCTAGCGAAGGCGGGGTGTACGGCGGTCCCTCCTTGGGCTCCCCGACCACATTCAGGCCTACCTTGTTGGGATTGGCAGCGTCCCCATTCTGGGCGTACTGTGAATACGACGAGGTCATTTGTGTCTGCACCATGTGCTGCAAATAAGACAAAAAAGTACATTCAATAAAATTGATTTCGGAGAAATTACTATGTAATTTGTGGACAACCCCTTCCAGGTCTAAAGTACGGGAAACTGAGACCCCCTTTAGCCTTGCATTTATTTGACGTGCTTGTAAACCAACAACTGCTCTTGCCTACAAAAACAAATATCGTTTCAAGTTGGCAAGAATTGCCCGAAACGTGAAAGACTTTGCTTCCGGCTGGCTTGATTTCACATCTCTTCGGAGTGACAAAGAAAAAGGCAATTGTCTTTGGCACTGCCAGATAGAATGCTCTCTTATTGGCCTTTGCTTGAATTATGTGCAAGGAAATGATGGCATTAAGATGGCTTTTGAGGCCACTTGTATACTTCGGTGCAATTCCTTCCAATTCATTGGAAATTCCGAGGCACAAATACGAGCAGATAGGGCAAGTTGAAACAGAATCCGTAAAAAGTAATTTATGGACAGCTAGAATTTGCAGAATTTGCTGCTGCCACATAACTCAAATAACAAAGATCGGTATCTGTTTACTATTCTACAGACTGGCCCTATTCCATGCAACTGGCCTAAAAACAACAGAATAGACTACTGTTCCTCGATTGCAATACATGCTTCAAAAACTATAGATTTTCCATTCAAAATACAGACATTTTTTATCTCTACAAAATTGAAAATAATGAAAGAACAATGGAAATTTGTTTTCGGAGTTTGGGCAAATACATGCCAGGGGTTCCTACACATACTCTGTATAACATACTACACATGATAACACATCTATACTTTTTCCATTAATTTTCTGACCTGGGCCCGCCACCTAGCGCCAGTTTTATTTCGATCGTTTGCAGTTGCCTTCCATGGGGCTCAAAAGAAAAGTCCCACTTTGTAACAAGTAATTTTTAAATGGTATACACTTACAAGATATGGATGGCTGTGGCAATAATAATTGCGGCATTTGCAGCTTCCATATTGAAGAAATCACGCCATTTGCCAAATACATGTTACCTAGGCGCTATTTTTTCCATAGATTTCAGCAGACACTGAAAGTTTGTGGTGCACTCTAGGACATGTCTATGTGTTTCATGAGAGAGTTGATGTCTTTTATCCAGTAGAAGGCGCGATGTCTTTTATCCAGTAGAAGGCGCTACACATTGTCAGTGAAATGGAGCCAATTTGGGATTTAAATTTCATCTAAATCCACGTATTCATGACATTTTATCTAATGTTCTGTAGGCTCAAATCCAATTGCAATTTCCATGTCTATCCTAATTTTTCATGTTCTTTTTCATGCACTTGTTTCAAAGTGGGACTGTCCCTTTAACATTGGCTGTCTGTGGAAGCCTCCATGGAAGGCAGCTGTAAACGATTAAAATAAAACAAGATGCCTGGTGGCGGGCCCAGTACATAGAAAAAGGTATAAATGATTTAATAATGACATATTTGCAAAATAGGCAAATCTTCATGCATGTGATTTATGGCCTATCAGAAGCATTTATGGACAAAAAAGGGGGTTTCACAAAACTGTTCACCGCAGTTGTTTCATAAATGTGCAGGGTGTTATAAAGCTTTATTTACGCCGATCATAAACGTTTGCCATCACACACAATTCAACATTATTCTTTGGTAAGCTCATTAACTCCCTTAAAAAATAACATAAAACGCAATCTTACATCATGACTAAGCATTCACCAGCCTTAAAAATATAAGCCTATACAATTTTCAGAGAGAAATTTTCACTTGACTTGCCGAATGAATGGCCCAATTAAATGTAGGCCTACGCTTCTTAATGGCATCATTTTCATTTAGCAAGTAACTATCGACCACACCATAAGGTTTTCCTAACACGGCAAGTGCAGTACATTAAAATAATTACAATTAAAAAACGCATTTATACCCTTGTAATTCTGCAATATACCCCATCATAAAAAAGTAATTCTAGAGCCTCCCCTGGAGGATGCAGGGTTAACTACTCCCTTTACTATAAGCATAGCCCATAACTACGACCTGTTTAATATTAAAATTAACTGGAAAAGAGGGCTTCATAATTTAATGAACCAGTATTCAGTTATATCCAGAGAGATTGTTTACATCTGCTCAGCTATTGCGTTTCAGTTTCAGTTAATCGTATACAGTTCAAGGGAAAGTCCCTCTTTGCAACAAGTGATATTAAAATTGTATACACTTACTAGATAAGAATGGTTGTGACAACAATATAATAATTGCAGCAAAGTTTTCATGATTCCATGCGCATAGATTTCAGCAGACACTGAAAGTTGGTGGCGCCCTCTAGGACGTGTATGTCTGTGTTTCATGAGGTATACACATTGTCAGTAAAATGGCGCCAACCACTTAATTGGGCTTTGCATTTTCAACCAAATCTATGTATTCAGGACAGTATAGTATTTAATGATTGGTGGGCTCAAATCAAATTGCAATTTGCATGAGGTTTATAATTTCCCAAGCTCTTCCTCCTACAACCCACTTCTTTCAAAGTGGGACTTTCCCTTTAACTAATCCAAGACTTATGTAATACCTATATTAAAGGTGCGCTGCCTGAAGAGATTTTTGTTCTAAAGCGAGGCTCCAAAGCACGTGCAAACTTCATTTGTTTTTGCTGAAATATGCACGTGCACTGAGCCCCATTATAGAACACAAATTTCTTCAGGACAATACATAAACTTTAAACAAGTTTCCGAAACTTGTTCACAAGTTTTCAATCTTGATTTGCTTAACCATGCACAAGCAATGATTCACATGCATGAAAAATAGTTAACTGATCAATGTTCTAGAATCAGATTATTATCTAACGCCAACGTAAATGGGTACCATCAACGTGAATGAGGTAGGCCTAGCTAATCTCAATTTTCTCTCGGATTTCTCCAAATAAATTCTCTAGTTCACTCTTTCGTTGTGAAGAGGGCAAACATTGAAATACCTTTCGAGTAAATGCCAGGATGATCCACAAGACATTAAATAATAATGTTCAGGTCGACGAAGACGAAATGTGAAAATCGTGTCCAAGCATTTCCTTCTTTTAGCCGTAAATTTTGCATTTCGGAATTTAATTAACGACGCCCAAACACAATCGATTCGTACAGCAATTTTCAGTAGCCTGAAGTTACAATATCAACTATCTAACAAGGCATACCAATATTTATCAGATCGAAATCCTCTCAAGGAATATATCTCCTACAAACAAAGAATTCCAAGATATATCGTGAGGTTGCAAGGTACAGCTCACGGTCACCAACAAAAAAAATTCGTGTTTTATTTCCTCCCATTACCATTACTGTACATACATAACATTGGCCAAAGAATTTGTCAATGTATAAACTGACAAATCAAACAATATAGAAAACACAGAGATGGCCATAGGGGAAAAATAAACGAAATTCAGACCAAGATAAAATGATTTGTGGGTCTTCTGTTGACCAATATACGCACTACATCTTCACGAGATTAGGCTATTTTCAGCTTCGTTCGGTGAATTTCAATAAGATTCAGAAATTTTGTACGAATGCCAAATGAAAAAAAAATAAGAAGAGAGAGAAAAAGAGGGAGTTCAGTGACACGAAATGCTGTGCAAGTTTCCTTCCAAATCGCTCGTCATTTTCATGACTATTTTTATCGAAATGGCGAATTCACACTTAGAAAATGTAGTAAAAATGACTCACCGAAGATAATAAGAAAGCACAAAACCGGCAATTTCGTGCCGAGTGTCTATTCTAGGTTTAAAAAGCAGAGCAAACCACAAGAAGTGAAAAAGCACAAGACGCCATTTTGAACTGTAAAGTATAGAGAAAGCAAAACCAATCTGACAAAAAAGTAATGTGAATTTTGTATCCATTCTTATTCCATAGAGATAAAGTGAAGCCTAACCCGAACACTTTCAAAAGTAAATTAATTTACAAAAGTAGCCAATAGATGGCGCCACACCCCATTACAAATAAAATGGAAAATGGCGCCGTCCCAGTATTTCATAAAAGAGATGATTTCTCAATTATGGCAAGCCTGATGAAAATATTAATTAACTTTCCCTTAAAGCTTTAGATTGCAATACGAAGCAAAAAGAAAAATCTAATTACTAGTGTTTGGTATCAAAGTACTTTTAAATGCAATTTTTGTAGTAAACGAATTGAGATCAAAAGAAATGAGTAAAAGAGCTTGTTTTTGTCCTCTACAACTTCTGGCTAATGCAAAAATCTTTCAAGAATGGAGAAAAAAGGGGCAAACCTTTTGATCCGAGAATGAGAAAAAAATGTTTTTAGGTTTGTGCAAAAACACACGAGTTGGATGGAAAATTTCCATTTCCAGTGATAGACGTGGAATTTATTGAAGCGTAATCAATCACTACACAAAAGACCAGAACCAAATACTGCAAACTTTACCAACTTCAACAAGGAATCAATAACCAAAACAACATTGAACCAAGCAAGCAGCACAATCTACGGTCACCTTATATTCAGATGGGAAACTTTCATCATCAATTTCAAATATAAAAAACTCCCCAAAAAAAACCATTGCAAGGGTCATTTCACCACCAAATAAATGTACATTAATTTGAGTTTGTTCATTCCAGGAATGGAATTTGGTATTTACTTATTTGCAAGCAAACCATCATTGAGCTGAAAGGACTAATCACTGTCATTAGTTAGGCCTACTCCTGCCTGACCATCATTTTTATTTTACATTATCATTTCGTTTTTCATATACACTTTACTTGCCCTTTCCATTAAAAATAATTGCATATACATCTATATATATTTACCTATAGAATGCCCACAGTCCGGCAAAATTGAAACAACCGAGTCGCCATTTTGGTAGGCTCAAAATAATACATAACATGCATACATGATTATATGCATTCTGACAATGCAGTAAATGTTCAAATAAAATCCATGCATTACTTGGAAAAAATTTCAAAATGTTTTGGAAAGGAAAATATTTCTACATATTTGAAAAATTCCCAAAGATTTTCAAAATAATCCTGTATTTATGACAAAATTCTTATAAAAATTCCTGATTTATGAAATAAAATTATATTATCTTCAAATTTTGGATAATAGCCTACCTTTCCATAATATCCCAAAATCTGTGGGAAAAAAATTCCTATACACTATAATAGGAATACATCACTTTTTTTTCCCATGCACAACACAAAAAAATATTATTGGAATTTTTTTCCCCAAAATATGGGAAAAATTTATAGGAATTTTAACCTGATAATAATGGAATGTTATAGAATTTTTATGTAAACCCTATAGGAATATGATTTTTGTATTTTGTACCCAAAACTATCAAATATTTTTTCTCTCCAAATAACAGAGAAATGTTGTATTATTACAGGAATATTTTCTCCAAAAATTGAAATTAATTTCCAAACAATATAAGAATTTGCTGCGCTATAACAAAACAATATACAGTCAGTGTATTAGTGTTTTTTTGAGCCTACCAAAATGGCGGCTTGGTTGCTTCAATTTTCCCTGGCTGTATTTGTTGCCAATTTCCTCACGAGAATTTTGTTCCAAAAATAAAGATTCAACGCACATGCCAATCGCATTTAGTTTGCTGGAATTTGCACGTGCATATCCTCACTTTAATGAAAAAAGAATTCTAATGATTAGAACCCACCTTTAATAGGCCTAGGCCTACATAGGAACACTCTGTAGGTAGGCCTATATTTAATTCATTCTGCAACTATTTTTCAGGTAATTACACTCAACGAACGAATTTCACCCGTAACATGATTCCGCTTATTTTGTTTCATGGAGCCCCCTCGTGTGAATTCAAGTCGAACAATCATTTCATTTGTTATTTTTAATCAAAATGCCTTTTGGGTTGATGAGATTTGGTATAGCTGCAAGCCCTTAATATTATGAGCAACATGCGTTTGCCAAAAAGGCCATAATATACGGCGAATGTTTACTCGAGTTTTAATCTTTTATTAATAACACGCATCGAACTGTGACAAACAAACGTATACCAGCAATTTCATACGATGGAATTGCAATTATTAATTAATTTCAGTATAAGTATAAAAACATTCTGCACACAAGAATGAATTCTTCAACGTATTAATTATATTCACCTCATTACACACGCCTTTAAGACTAAAAATGAATGATTCGACTTTGCCACATTGAGAGTAAAAAATTTCTCAAAATTTACATTGAGCTATATTTTGACAAATGCATGCGATGCAATTTGCCTCAAATCACAGTATGCCTACGCATATTCATTAAATTAATTACAAATAATTAGCATGATACGATTAAAGGGAAAGTCCCACCTGACAACTTGTAGCAAGTGATATTTAAATTGTACACGCTTACTAGATAAGAATGGCTGTGACGATATAATAATTGCAGCAGTTTTCAAATTGAAGAAATTAGGCCTAAATACATGGACATTATTTTTCCATTAATTTCAGCAGACACTGAAAGTTGGTGGCGCCCTCTAAGACATGGCTGTCTACGTGTTTCAAGAGAGCTGGTGCCTTTTAAGTTTTATACAGTAGAAGGCGCTACATACTGTCAGTGAAATGGCGCCTGCTTGAGGTTTGCATTTTCAACCAAATTCACGTATTCAGGACATTTTGATTGTTGGGCTCAAATCAAATTGCAATTTCCATGCTTTTCCTAGTTTTTCATACTCTTCCTCCTACAACCATCTTCTTTAAAAATGGGATTTTCCCTTTAATTAAAATTAATTAACATTAAGGCACATTTATTCTACATCTATCAGTCTTAAATTCAATTTCAGTACTTCAAAGTTTGAATATTAGACGTATTTTGGCGTTATTACCCTGTCATACGCAGTAGTTATCCAGTTTACAAGTAGTTCTTAACTCTATCATAGGATATACAAGCAAAACGGTAAAACGCAAAGTTCTTCATTCGATGATTTTCCTGTACGAAGCATCCATAATTTCTGTTACCTCATTTGGTACACCA
>JAQIXP010001720.1:0-17284 GCA_034700285.1 Proteroiulus fuscus | reverse complement strand
AGTTAGAACAGTTTGAAGAAAACGAATTTAACATTGAAATCCCCATAGGCCCATGCTGTTAAGTGTGGACAGCCCCCTTAAGAAATATTCTTACACTTCCCTAACTGATCATTATGTTAACTGAAAACAAGCTAACATACCTAAATATTCCCTCGGTCTGAGTTCCACCTAATTTTAACACTTCGTCCGATAGCGTCGTTTGAATCCAGGGTAACTTTCGCTGAGGATAGTCCTTCTTTTGAATGGCCATCACTTCATCCAAAGTGTTGCCAAACATTGAAGGCCTGAAAATTTGTATCTAAAACAAAGATTACCCCTATTAGTATTCTAGATAACCTGGTCATTGAGTCTCTTATAAATTGGCAAATGAGCTTACTCTTGCTTGATCAATTTCCTCCACAGTTGGCTTTCTTAATCCTTTTTTGGCACCATTTTGTGCGATACGGCCCAAGCGCTTGCTGCAAATGGCTGCATAATGACTGATAGGAACCTAGAACAATCGTTTATAAGCCTTTTCCACACTTGGAACATAATATGCCTTAAAACCAAATGGAGTTCCAATAATTTGAAAGCACTTACAGAGTAGCAATCAAAAGTTTTATCTAAATGGCGATTTATATATCCTTCCAAGTAAGGATAAAATTTGACAGAAGGTGGAAAGAATGACAGGCAGATGGCTAGAAGCTCCCAACCACATCTTAAGCTCTCCCTATAGAAAAATTAACCAGAAAATGCTTAAAAGAGGTCTTAAAAATACTTATATGCTTTTTACAGTAGCTGTTAAAAATATTACGTAGCCCTAAATTCTTCATTTGTAATTTGGAGGCCCTCCCTCTCTCTATTCGTAACACTATGCTTTGAAACCCCACTCCCCATCAGGAACGTCATTTCAACTTTTTGCAGGGAAGGGCAGGGGGGCAAGCCTAGTCAAAAACTTTTGCCAATATGGTTCCAATAGGCCTTCCCACGTATTTCTCGGAACCAGGGGGGGCAAATGCTCTCCCCTGCCCCCCAAATGACGTCCCTGCTCCCTATCCAAGCCTAGTCAAAAACTTTTGCCAATATGGTTCCAATAGGACTTCCCATGTATTTCTCAGAACCAGGGGGGGGGCAAATGCCCTCCCCTGCCCCCGAAATGACGTCCCTGCTCCCAATCCGGGAAAGGAAGGGCCGGGATAGGGGGGGGGGGGAATGAACACGTGAGGTTAGCAAAATCCTTGTTCCATGGCAAACTGCAGAATTTTTGCAAATGGAGGAAATCTGTGGAAAAGCTGCAGTATTAGATAATCCCTCAATTTTCCGATGCCATAAATTGCAATTTTCCAATTCTTTTTTTGACTGTACAGTCAAAAAGCTGTGAAAATGCCGGTTTAACTTTAAACCTGCATTTCCACAGCTTTTGTATTTTATCAAATTTTAACACCAGAACAGTTAACCTTCTACTTGTTTCTTTGTAGTTATGTAACAAAAGATACATCGAACCCCCACCCCCTTGTCATCGCAACACTTCAGTACGGTAATATAGACCTTGAAGCACTCATCTCTAATTCCAAGGTTACGTAATATTTTAATTGTCCCAAGTTATATGGCATACCTTTGGTGGTTGTCCGTTGTTTGTCGACAGATTTGTATGAACAATTCGTCCCGGAGTAGAGGTTTGCTCCAACCCCTAGTCGTAATGTCCAGTGCTACCCCATCCAGCGTAACGCCGCCTTTAGCCTTACGATCCATCATATAAATCTGAATAAGTTCTCAAAGTTAAGGAGAATCACAAGCTGATGAAAGTTAAATCATTGCCAGTATGAGATATTTAAATCCATAAATATCAAAGGATATGTTTAAACACTTCACAAGCATCCTTTTTGACAGACTTGTCTGTGGTCATAATCATTGGCTTTCTTATACAATCCTAGAAAATAACATGAAATCACTGTGGATGGTTGTACAACATTTAGGCAGACTTGATTGTCAATACAAAGTCAAAATACCTTTGACCATGAAAGCATGTCTCTCAATGAGAACTTTTTACGGAAAATTCCTTTTTTGTGTATGTTCAAATTGTCTTGAGCATATTTTTCGATGTCACTTTCTGATGCTGGCTTACGATCCTTGTAAATACCTCCAGAGGGTAACTTTACGTTGGAAAAGGAAAAAAAAATTACTACCCGGTACTCAATACGAGGAAGATAATTAATTATAATTAGAATATAATTTTGAATTATATTTTCTATGCTGGGCTGCTAATTAATCATGAAAAACCTTTTAGCTTAAAAAACATGAAAATATATAGTGTATGCAATAATTTGTAAAATGCTAAACATTTAGGGAAATTCTACAGGGAGTAGATTCATGTGAGATTTTGAACTTTTTGACCACTCATTTTGTAAAAAAAAAATGCTATACAGCTTGACTTTCAGTGTACATTTTCATTTCGGTCTGACTTTGCCCGAGTATTAAAGAAATTCTGTATAATTGGTTATGACTAAATATAAAATTGCCATGTCTGTAATAGCTCAAATATACGGTGTTAATACATAAATTTGCACATTGCCTGACCTTGCAAGTGGATCGCAACCCTAACTATGCTAAGTATTTGGCAAATGTTTGTCTCATACCTGGCCACGCTGCAGAGATCCAGTTGATGCAAGTGATCCATCAATTATGGGCGGTACGACTAGTGATAGAGGGCGCTGACCTTGTTGTCCGTGATCAGACGAGAATCCCTACAGTTTTCCCAAGACCATGTAAACAATTTGAAAGAATTTAATGAAGAGAGATAGCTAAACCAGGACTTACTTCGGTCTTCTCGATGATCGGAGAATACAAGGCTGCGATTGCTGCGTCGTTTTTCTTCTTCCTTAAGGAAGCATGCTGAGTTTCGGAGGGATGAGCGCCTTGCTGATGGCTGCGTCCACGACCGCCTGGCGACGTTCCAAACAGACTACTGTCAGTGTAATCGGAATCACTCTTGTCTGAGTCAAACAGAATAACAAGTCATCAACAAGATTTCTAAAACATTTGAAGAGATGTTTTAAAATCTATTTAACAAGTTGTACCGTGTTTCTTTCCTTGGTGTTGCCGCTGGCTGGCAATATTCACCAGATTGCCGTAACTGTCATCCTCTTCCAAGTAATTGCTATCATTCAGGTATTCCTGCGAGGATGAATCCGGATTCGACATTGCTTCATCGTCGGCAAACTCATCGTCCTCATCATGTCCTCCCTCAGAATCATCACTGTGTGACAGTGAATCCAAATCTCCGCTGTGAGGATCTCCAATTCGGTAACCTTAAATAAAAAATATAACTTGTGGAATTTGGT
Organism: Proteroiulus fuscus; assembly: GCA_034700285.1. Classification (NCBI taxonomy): domain Eukaryota; kingdom Metazoa; phylum Arthropoda; class Diplopoda; order Julida; family Blaniulidae; genus Proteroiulus; species Proteroiulus fuscus. Next base: position 13,964 of record JAQIXP010001720.1, on the reverse strand, counting down.
TTTCCCATCAAAACGGGTTTTTTTTAGCACAAAAACGTTTCAAGGTATACCTGAAAGCTTTGCCTGTTCCAAAATGAACTGCTGCAAGGGTAACAAGTGGGCATCGTTACTGTTTTTGATATCCCAAAACAGCGGGTAGTCCATATTGGTGTAATAGTGAGTGGCATCCGAGAGCTGTGCAGGTCCAATATTGGGTTCGTAATTATTGCGAATGAAGGATGAATAGGAATTATCGTTGGCCTCGTTATCATCAATCTGATAGAAGGCATTTTCTTTATCAGCATTTGAAGACTTGGAATGTCCTCCACTGTTGCGTTTGTGTCCTTTATCACCAACGGCTCTGTTGGGCTGGGAGCCATCCGAGGAGCCACGACTTCCTGCCGTCGTGGTCGCAGAGACGACTCCGCTGTCGCCGCCCCCTTTGGACGAATCGAGTGAAAACGGCGAGCCCTCAGTCGACCCGTGACCCTGCCCACGATGGCGATGTGAGGCCGATCCCTGCATTTCCGAAGCGGCAATGAGCGATTGCAAATTGGTGTCCGTTATTTTGGCAAAAAGATGCGAAAGGGACGACAGACTAGCAATTCCGTGCGGAGGTTGTGGACTTTGGGGTGAAGAGCTACTGTCCGAGCGAATTCGATCGGAAGAGCGCTGCATGTCGAACGAGCGCTGCTTGCGATGGGTCATGGGCGTGCAAAGGCCGTCTGGGGGATATGCCCCAAAATCGGTCGAGTGTTGTCGGCAACTAGACATCCCGGATGCCTCTTGACTGGACTTTTTGTGGCGGCGTTGAGGTCGCGGAGTGGACTCCACTGAGCGCATGCCAGACATGAAATATGCCTCATGCATGGCGTCACTGTCCACATAAGGATCCCGCCTCTGAATGAAACTATAGCTCCTTGACAGGGAAATGTCCGAGCCCCGGTTACTCAAGTCGGAATCACCACCGCCTTTGCCGGATTTCAGTCCAAATCCCCGCAGATGATCTATTTCGAAGCTTCTCTGTTTGGTGCCATCCAAATTGCGCAACTTTGCAGAAGATGAATACGGACCCAACCTGACATTATTGTTATCGATTACGGACCGATCATAGCCACTTCGGCTGTGCTTTCGTAAAATGTCATCGACGAGTCCCGAAAAGTCAATGGGAGACGCCCTCAGCCTGTGAGTGGGTGACGAGTTATTGGAATCGGATGGCGACTCCAACATTCCCTGGTGCTTCTGGCAGTTGTTGCCATCAGGCGTGACTAAAGCCTTGGCATTGGTTGTGGCTGAAGACGATGACGAATTGACCCTCGCATGATGGTGATGGTGGTGGTGTCCATTGCTGCCTTGGTGATTGTGGCGATGCGAATGGTGGTGCGAATGACTAGTTAATTGATCCTTGGCTGACTCCGTGGAATGTTGAGAAGTCTGGCTAGGTGACTTGAGAATAGCACGAGACGATGGCTGCTCCCATTTGGAAGAAGTGTCCAATAGCCGTACGCCACCGCTCAACTCGCGTCGAGGAGATTCAAACATGTGGTGAGTGGAGTTGTAGTTGCCATTGGCAACAACAACTCCTCCATCCAAGGAGCTCCGGCTCTGGGACATTGAGCTGGAGTCGCTTGAACGGCCAGAATCCTTCACGAATAAACAAAAATTGAAAATTATGAAGTAATAATGACTCCTACATCAGAAACCTAACGGATAAAGCTTGTCTATGTTGTTGAAATAAGAAATTAAAAACTAAATCTTGATCCATGAAACTAAGCAAAGATGCTGGCTGACTAAAACAAATTTCCATCAACAATTTCCTCATAAATGGTTTTAGCTTCAATTTAATGTTTAAAGAAACTACTGATTTTTTAAGTTCTACATGCATGTTATAAAAATAACTAATTTACATATTATGTCAGCATAGTTTAATAACTTAACGAAAATCAGTTAAGCAACGTTTGATTTCAGCCCACCATAACACCACATATGGATGACCGAATTCGGCACCGTAGCAAAGAGATAGAACGGTATTACTACCGGGCCTAGCTCAGTGTAATTAACTAGCTAGCTCACCTTGAAATCTAATCAAAACACTACCACGCTCATTTAGCAACAGCAAACAATTAAAGGCGTCTCCCCAATACTAATAAGCTCCAATATTAATTAGTATAGAAACAACTGTTCTGTGGGTGCTAAACTATTATTTTGCAACCAGGCCCATACTGTGGGCAACACACAAAGACACAAAGACTATCCAAATTAGGAGTTTCTTAAATGAAATAATTAAAATTTTCTTATTTGCTAAGTAACCTGGCTTGGAAAAAATAATTCCATGCAAGTTCTTTCAAAGAAAAAGTTTACAATAAATCACATAATTGTTTCAGTTTCTCTTATTGTTAAAACTGCAGAAAATCTATGTTTTTGATGGGGCAATCAAAAATGGGGAATCAAAAATGCATAAAAACCGTGCAATATTATAGAGAAACTGCAGTTTTAAATAACTGTGGATAAACTGTAGCTTTCTGGTTTTTCTAATGTGGAGAAAACTTAAATATTACAGAAAAAATGTAGCTTAATTTTATCTGGTTTGTCTGGTGTTAAAACTTCCGAAAATCTGAGGTACCTTATTAGGAAATAAACTCTCCAGAAAAACTCCGGTTTTCAATAATTGCAAAATAAACTGAAGCTTGTCTAACTTTTCTCATGTAAAAATGATGTTATTCCACAATTTTGTTGCTGTTAAAACATCAGATTTTCTGGCTCATAAATACTACAATTGCGGATTTAAGTAATGTACAGTGTAAAAACTACGCCTTGTATGTTTTTAGCTAATGTTAAACTGTAGTTTTCTACATATTTTTGGCTTTAAAACTTCAGTTTTTGTTTCCATTAACATTGGATTTTCTGCAATTCTACCTAACATCAGAAAAACGATAGAAATTCTGCAGTTACCGTGAAACTCATGCTGGGTTCTAACCAAAATTATTTACAAGCAGACAAAAAGATAAGAAAAAGCAATATAGGAACTCCCAATATGCCTCGGTATTGTCTAGCGCCATGTTACTCTTGATAAATGACAATCATTAAAATCACCCACATGCAATGTCCAACCAGTATTACAGGCCAATGCTAACAAGGTGAAAGGAGTTGTGACTCATTTCTTGAGATTGCATCACAGGAGACATAATAGGGCGGCACAAATTTATGATTGAATTTCAGTTTGAATTATCAGACGCATGCATTCCAATTTCTCACCTGAGACCTGGACGGTTTTGTAATCCATGCCGAACCCTGAGACGTGTGGCTGTGTCGAGTCGTGGGACGTTCTCCATTGCCACGTGAATGGTTCTCTTGATGCCGGTGATGATGGTGATGGTGGTGGCAACGGCCAGGGCTGTGATGATGGTGGTGGCGGTGGTGCTAGAACATCCACAAATCAATTTTAAACATTAGTTGTGCATTGAAAATTGGGGCTAGGATCGTGTTTTTAATCTACTCGCTGAAAGCTTGATAATGCAGTCTCGCCTCGCTTCATAAAATACGGCAAGGTGACATTGATAACTGAACCATTTGCAAATCAACCCACACTGACACTTTTTATTTACATTTTTAACATGAATTTGAAACTGGGCAATAACTTCAGTTCCAAACGGGTATTGCCACGTAGCCTGAAACAAACCCAAAAAGAGCTGTTGGAAAATGAAATTTAGGTGGGGTCATTTAGTTTATGTTATAATTATTGATATTATTAAAATTATTATTTAAGACTTTTTTATTGCAACACAAGTCTCTTAAGCAATTTCTGGACATCAGATGTTATCTGGAATCATCAATACTTTTGTATAATTGATTACCGGTATATGCAATACAGTGCTATCAGATAACACATTTGATGACCGAAAATGGCTGAAAAAGATGTATTGTTATTTAAAAGTGAACTGCAAAATGTTTTGCACTTTATGATCCTGTTATCTGACAAATTCAGCTAAAAAGAACTCAAGACCTCCGAACAATTATGAGGCAGGTTGAACAGGTTCATTAATTATAAATACTTTGGTTACATGTACGTGCTTAGCTGTCAATCCACCTAAACTATTGATTGTGTTTCCTTTCACTTTTGCATTACCAACTAAACACTTTTTACATGGAAAAACTAGAAAATGTGAGGTACTTGTTTTTTAGTTATTTAGTTTTAATGTTTTTTCTTCATTTAGGATTTATTTCCTTAGTTTAATTTTTAAAAACAAAACTTGTAGTAAATATTATTTGTCATAATAATTAAACTTATCTAGTGAACACAAACAAATGGTGATTGAAGCTAGTAAGCCAACACGACGGTTCAAGATTTAATACTTTTATGTTTTTTATGTTATATTACTAATTTTTGGCCATGTTTAAAAATTTTTATTTAAACTTATTATTTTTGCAAAAAAAAGAAGCAGTGCTTTTTAGCTTAATTAACTTTTAATATATGATTTTTTTTCACATGCCAGTGAATGATCTTTGCCTAGCATTATTAAAAAGTAGACAAACTTGCTTGACAATTTTCTTTTTGCCTGATTTTGCAGAAATTAGCAACCCTGCAAAATTACTTTATTAATCTAATTAAAATGGATTGAAGCCAATGCTTCCCCAAATGACGTTACTAACATCACTATCCTCATCTAAATAATCTGAATTAATCTAATATTTTTAAATCCTTCAAAATTTAAGCAAAATACACCAAAGATAACGCCGATTCGAGAAACAAAACAACGTTACGAAGTAGTCGTGACCGTAAAATAACAAAGATGGGGCGAATGAACTCAAGACTTTAAGACTGCGAGAGTAAATTCAAATCAAGTGAGACGGGAATTCCAATGCACGTGAAACCCCAAAAAATCAATCGCAGGATTACGGCAGTGCCCAGTTCACTAGCTCGCTGAGCAAACACCGAAGGGGCGCTACGAAAACCGCAAAGTACTACGCATAATTAAAATCAAAGGTGATTTACCAGTCTCCTTTCTCTAGGGGAGGCAAGTGGGCTTGTCTGCGTTTGGGAGTTCACAGATCGCACCGAGCTCTGGCGTCCAGCGGACTCGGGCTTCTGTAACGCAAAAACCAAAGTACGTCGTTGGGCCATGTTTATCTTGCAGAAGGTGGGTACGGTATGGATAGAGGAAGGTGTGGCCATCACGAAAGCGGAGGTGGGGGACTGCGGCTGCGGTTGTTGCTGCTGCGACGCCTGCAATAATTTCATCTTCAAGCAACACCAATTTGTGATCACAGGCTAATTAAGACGTGCTGGGAGGAGAGGCGAACGTGCTGACACATGCGACGGCTTGCTCGTTCGCTTTTTATTTTTTTGCAGGCTTTTTTTCCCTCGCTCTCGGCTCATGATCGATATTAGGAGTTTTGGGTTATTGCGTTAGGGAGGAAGGGGGTTAGTTTGCATGCGTACATCACTTCTACGATTAATTCTAAGAAGGTGTTAATTCACGTTGGTCGTACCACAGTAGCATACCGAGTTTGCTGCCAAAATGGACTTGCGTACAAAACGGTTGGCAGCCTCCCCATATATGCCACTGTAGTCGTTTCGACTAATTAAAAATCTCACGTAAGTCGAAAAAGTCATCTTACCAATCCCCTTGAGGGCGTCTGCGTGCCAATGGACTCTTTCTTGATGGCAATTTTGGCCTCCTCGTCATCTCTCACTTCTGTGTTTTGCTTCAGAGTCTGAAGAAGGAAATCGAATAGCAAATGTGATCAATCTGTCTATACGAAAATGTAACGGCAAATGCAATTTTGGCAACGAGAAATTAAAAGCTCATGAGGACAAAGTGCTCATTTTAATTCAGGGTTCGTACTAAAAATGCAAGAGCAATTTTCGTGACATTTATTATGTATTTATTTGATCAAATTATTCACAATGAAAAGTAGCATACAATTAACTTTTCATTTGTGTTTAACTTTTCTCTGAGGGAGAAAGCTGAATCAGCAAATATTTCACTAATAAAATAAGTTTTGGCTTATCATTTATTAAATAGTTTTGTCTACTATATTTTACAGTAATATTTTTTTTAAAGAAACCGGCATCTGGTAAGCACATAATGCCTTCATAATTTTTATTTACACTTTTCCATATAATAAAATTAATTTCTGTGCAAAATTATTTTCCTAAAGTTTTCTCTGCCTTTTGATATGCCATAACAATTGGGTAACTTACTTGCAATTTTGCCAGAGGGATAATATCACAATTTTGAGGTCTATGCCACACGGTTTTCTGCGTAGAAGCATTATAATAGTAAAACCTAGTAGTATTGTGATCGAACAATTCCCACCATTGGTTGTCGTCAGTTTTCTTCCTATAAAATGAAAAAATAAGCAGAATGAGTGAAAGCAAATTTAAATAATCAAATCACTTGGTTTTTTTTTAAACAAAAAATTTCTCCAGGAGCTATTTTTTTTTTAAACAGTCATGTCGCAAACAACTTTTTAAATGTCAAACAAAGGAATAGAAAACCTCAAATCTGAGAATTGTTAGTGTAGGATATAAACAGACTGTGGGGTAGTTAGTAAAAATAAAAACATCTGGATTTGCAAAATCTCTTATAAGGAACTTACAGCAATTTCTAGTGTTGTTAATATTTATTTTTCAAATGGCAAAAACGATGAAAAAATAGTAAGTTCGTAAATGAAGAAATGGAGCTAAAAGCTATATTGCAGATTTTATAAATCTGTGAGCATATGCACTAGGAAATTATACGTAGGCCTACCACCATTTTTTTCCGTATCTGTCATGAATTATGATATTTCATACACAAAAATAAGCTTAAATTAGAGTTGCTTGCAGTTGTGCAAACTGGTTTCAAAGACAAATATGCCATTTATCAAATGAGTTTATCAAACTCCAGCACATGTGCAAAGAATGGCCTAAACCCACCCTAACACGTTTAGGTGCATATGTATATTTCTGTGCATGTACTTTCCATAAATGATTACATGTAGTTGAAAAGTAATTGGCCGTACAATATATGATTATGGGCCATTTGGAAAACATTTTCCATCTGAGGTCTGCCAGCAGTTATATCCCAGGTTAACCATAACTCGTTCAATTTCAGGTAGAAACTGGCATAAATATTTAAAGAAAATCAATTTCAGAGGCAAGTGGATATAGAGTTTACATATCCAAACACTTCTGGCATGAACTCAAAAGCTGTATGGCCCTGCTGCCATTAATATAATAAGGCACTCCCTAGCAAAACGCATTTTGAAATATTAGTCACACTGTAATAGGAAAAGAGGGAAAAGTCAAGATAAATTCAAATAATTTATGCATCACAGCAAATGCACAAAATAACAATAATCTTAATGCCTTTTGGTATTGTTTTTTTAAGAGATGAAACTTCATCCTTTTCAAATCGTAAGTTATTTGACACGTACAGAACACTTTGCGTTTTAACACAAGGAGTTATATCGCCGTACTATGTCATCTCAACTACAAATAGAAAGCATTCTGGATGGCTCGAACAAAAGGGAAAAACGTATAAAAATCAATGTGTGATGACAGAACTGAAGAATTTAAAAAGAAACAATCAAAAAGAAGAGTTGAGGATTTTGATTATTGAGTTACGAACAATGAGACCAGTCAATCAACATGGCCAAATTATATGAAATAATTTTGCAGCAATAATTGAAGAGCTGAGATCAGATTTCTTGTGTTGAGAGAAATGCGTTTAGAGAAAATCTAGCATTTTTGCATTCAAATTAGTTATTTTATAATTTTGAGCTTATTTTTTAAGATAAAAACTTGTGCTTTGGGATGCACCTTCACATTTTGGTTCCCCTAAAGGAAATCTAGGTCCACTGAGGATCAGTCCACTTTAACCCTTTACCCAAATTTGGGTACGGTACCTAATAACCAAAATTTTGAACATAGTGATTCTGGCCTTTTTAATCTTACCCCAATTTTTTATTGATTAAGTGGATAGAACAACACTTTAGCTACAATTTTATGTGAATATCTCCTTTTCAGCAAAAATGGACTCATGTGGTTTTTGATCTCAGCTCTTATTGAGTTTATTCGTTCCTTGAACAGGGTAAAGCATCGTTAACTGCTTATAATACAAGTAAAAGTATTGATAGCAGTGGCTAACCAAATCCAGTTCAACAAAACATTAGACTGGAGAAATCAAAAGCAGCAATCAGTAAGAAGAGCCTGATTTCGATTATTTTCTTCAGCATAACGAAACCATTGTATCTTAAAGGCAACCTATTATACCATAACCATGCAGGAATAACAAGACAATAACCTGAATAAACCATCCATTTACATTTGAATATTTGTATCAAGATTGATACAAGATTGATCATTGATCAAGAACCACATGAGTCCATTTTTGCTGAAAATGAGATATTTAGATAAAATTGTAGCTAAAGTGTTGTTCTATCCACTAAATCAATAAAAAAAATTGGGGTAACATGGGAAAAACTTGCTCATTTTGACCACTGAAGATAAAAAATGCCAGAATTACTATGTACAAAATTTTGGGTATTAGGTAGGGGCTACTCGAATTTGGGTATAGGGTTAAAGAAAGACTCAAAACAAGTAGATTTCCTTAGAGGGAACCAAAATGTGAAGGTGCATACCAAAGCACAAGTTTCTATTTTAAAAATTAAACTCAGAATTTAAAAAAAAACTAATTTAATGCAATAAATCTGAAGTTTTTCTAAACGCATTTTTCTCAATAAAAGAAACCTGGACTCATGTGGTTTTTGATCTCGGCTCTTCATTTGTTTATGAAAATGCTTAACTTATTGCATGTTCTTTCTTAACTTTGTGCTTAATCATTATTTTGAAACTTTTAATAGTCAAGCACCAATGCGTCTAGTATTTCTAGGGGAAAAAATGGCTTTTTCTATAAAATTTCAAGCTTATTTGAGAACAGAGAGCAAACCCCTAAAAGTTGGCAATCACACAGGACTTGCATACATTGCGTGATTGCCCAAACGTATCCATTTCCTGTATTTTTAAAGAATAGGCTTGAATTCCGCCTATGAAATCCCAGACGTGTGACGTAACTGAAGAACTTTCAATTTGGATCGATAAATAAGTCTGAGGAGGAAAAACACATAAAAAATAATGCTAAGATTCAAGTTTAAAAAGACAGAAAGCAAGAGAAAGATAAACGACTTCCACCCCCCTAAATAATCCACTATAAAATTCTGATTAGGCCTACGTAAAATGTAGTTACAGCCCCCCCCCCCCCCCTCTCCACACAATAAAAATGCCGGCATATTTAATCCAAACAGAAACATACGTAAAATCCAAAATCTCTGCATTGGGAAGAGAAAATGCTAAAAATACAGTAGGCCTAAACTATAGTTTTTTACAAATTGGATCTAAAAGTTGGCCATCCAACCACAATGACGGTTCTTTTAATCTTGCTAATGACAGTTCACAAATCCTCATAGAAAGTTTATTTATCTTAAGCCTATGCTTGTTCAACAAAAAGGTGAACTGGAGAATTCCAACGGATCCGTTAGTAAAACTAACCTATATGCATATATGATAAGTTTGTTTAGTTATACGATTTGTATCAGTAAGACACACTTTTTAGTGGTCAAGCGCGAATCCCAAGGAGGAGGAAGGGGGGTCCTCCCAACATCTATCCACCACTGAAACATTAAGTTATATGGCATCACCCCCCCCCCCCAATTTATTTTTCTATATTCGTCCATACCAATCGTCCACTCGACAATAACTATGCCGGTAACTTTCAATTCACTCTTTTGTTGACCATGGTATAATTAATATACAACAATAATTAGAGCCAATCAAATCTCTTCTTATAAAGCTCTACTGACGCTTTTTGGATTTTATTAATGAAAAAGCAAAATCAAGTGTAGCCGAAAACCTCAAAAATAAACAGGAAGCCCCACTTTGAAAAAAAAGTAGGGTTGTAGGAAAAAAAGCATGAAAAATTAGGAAAATACATGGAAATTGCAATTTGATTTGAGCCCACCAATCAGTAAATAAAATTTCCTGAATACATGGATTTGGTTGAAAATGCAAAGCCCAAGTAGGCGTCATTTTAATATGTAGCGCCCTCTAATGGATAAAAGTCATTATTTCTCATGAATCATGTAGACACGCATGTCCTAGAGGGCGCTACCACCAAGTTAGTGTAGATTGCTAAAATATATGGGAAAATGGCGAATAATATATGTATTTAGCAAACATGGTGATTTCTTCAATATGGAAACTTTGCTACAATTAGTACAGGTACACTATATTGCACATTGTATTGTAAGTGTGTACAATTTAAATATTAGGTCTGCTGCAAGGTGGGACTTTCCCTTTAATGGAATAAACCTAACAATTCTGCAGAAATAAAAATAAAAACAAAAGATCCAAAATCAAAGGAGGCCTAAAATATCCTCCCAAAATTGCCCAACATGGTATAGTTTTCCAAAACAAACTAAACTTGCGGGATCCATACTCTTGCATACATTCCACAAATCTGCTTGGAAAGCAATTTAAATTTCATCAGCATTTTGGTGGGAAAAACCATAGCGGATGTAATCAGTTTATCAACACACTTCACTGGTGGCACACGGTAACCACACCCCGTATTAAATCTTACACCAGTTGGTACAGTCAGAATGTTGGTCCCAATGCAAGTCTATACCCTATTCCATGCAGGCGCCACTATAACTATATCATAATAAAGCAAATGTTAACCTGGGGAACCAATAAAGGCTGATATCATGGATTTCAATCCATTATCCAACGGTGTCAAGAAGTCCGATGATCTCCTCGGAGTGCCACATGTGCGAACAGCAAGCAGTTCACTTTTTATTCGATTATCTGTTTTTGACGTTTGATATCAATGGAAAAAGGACCTAGAAGTAAAGTCTACTTCTTGAAGACAAATCACTAAACTTGAATTCGAGTGTGAAAAGCAAATGCAGTACTGTCAAAACCAAGGAAACCTCAACTGTAACTACGGGTATATATTATTGCACAAAAAATAGGCTCATATATATAGGTGTTGATATTTTTAAAGGGAAAGTCCCACCCTGTATCAAGTTATAATGAAGTTGCACGAACTTATTAAATATGAATGACAATGACAGTAATAAATGCAAAAGTTTCCATATTGAAGAAATCACGACTTTTGCAAAATACATGTTAGGCGCCATTTTTCCATAGATTTCAGTAGACGGAAACTTGGTGGTGCCCTCTAGGACCTGCGTGTCTATGTGTTTTATGAAAGCTGATGCATTTTATCCATTAGTGGGCGCTACATACCGGGTATCTGTCAGTAAAATGGCACCTATACTTGGGCTTTGCATTTTCAACCAAATCCATGTTTTCAGGGCATCTTGGTTGGTGAGCTTGAGTCAAATCAAATTGTAATTTCAATGTTTTTCCTCCTAGAACCACCTTCTTTCAATGAGGGACTTTCCCTTTAACTCACTAAAAATCGCATCCCTCAAGGGAATCCTAATTAAAAAACATCAACTTCATAAATTTATTTCCAAGCCCAATTAAAAAGGAACCTTCGCAGCATTTTAAAATTATTACAAAAATTGAAATTTGTAATTATAATAACAGTACCAACAAAGTAATTAAATAATTAAAACGTAAAATAAATACAAAATCATTTTCACGCTTCTGATTCCTATAGTTTCTTTCAATGACAAGAATTAAAATTAAGGTCCATTGATGAACTTGAAAATCACACTATAATATTTTTTCCTAAAACATCTCTTAATAACAGCTTATTATAGTCAAGTTTCCTGTGATACAGATAACAAGTATTCCGGTGCATCACAAAAGCATTTATAACTATAGATTATGAAAGCATTTTAATTTGTTTTGTGGCCAAACCAATTATACGTGTAATTATAAGCGAAATTGGTTTATTAATTGAAATCTTAACTGTACAATTATAATGTTAATAAGCCATAGTGGTGTTTTTGCCTCGTGATTCTTATTGAGTTCCCTCTCCATTATCATTGTTGACAAATTAACAATCTTGTTCTTTATGCATACTTTTGTTTACGAATTCGTTACGATACCACTTAATACGAGTGCCGCCATTGTCAACTTTTGTAACAAAGGTTGCTGGGATCTGCATCCCACACTATACAATAACTGATGTTGTAGGCCTACTATTTTTTTATCCGGTGCAACGCGATTATAAACAGATTTAGCCTAACTTAAAAAAAGGAAGAAATTGGTTCCGGACCAAAAAGAACGGGATTAATGGGCCTACATTTTTTTATACCCAAACGTTTGTTTTCACAGACCTTCAGCAAAAAAAGGTACAGCTAATGTAATGCTGCAAAAAAAACCATTAAAAACTTATGGGATTTTTTGTTGTCCACATTTATTATTTTCTCACAGATGTTTTCCTTTTTATTTATTCGTTCACTTGACAAAAAAACTAGCTTTTTATAGGCAAATTCAGCTATAGCTAGGCTTATAAGAAGTATTTTTACATATTCTATCTATTGCTATACAGGCCTAGTCGGTTCCTATACTTTTTGGACTAGATAGTTTTATTTTGATCATTTACAGTTGCCTTCAACAGGGCCTTACACATACAGCCAACTTAGGCACAATGGAAGGCAGCTGCAAACGATCGAAATGAAACTGGCGCTAGGTGGCGGGTCCAGGTCCAAAAAATACTAAATTATTGGAATAGACTGTAGAGCTTTGATATAACTTTTCGATTACTGTTAATGGCGACATCATGGGAATATTATTTTAACTGTAGCTTTGCATTATATGATAGACATGGAAATTGCAATTGGATTGGAGTCTACCGATCAGTAGATAAAATGTCCTGAATACGTGGATTTGCATGAAAATAGAAAGCCCAAATATGCACCATTATTCTGACAATGTGGAGCGCCCTCTACTGGTTAAAAGGAATCAGCTCTCATGGAACAAACAGACATACACGTCCTAGAGGGCGCCACCAAATGGCACTGCTTGCTGAAAGCTATGGAAAAATGATTCCAAATATGTAGGTCTATTTTTGCAAACGTAATTTCCTCAAAATGGAAACTTTGCTGCAATTATTATTGCCACAGCCATTCATATCTAGTAAGTGTGTGCCATTTAAAAATTACTTGTTACAAAAGTGGGACTGTCCCTTTTAACTATTAACAACATTTTATTTACGCCTTTTTACTATCCCAATCCATGTTATGGACATCTCAGAATAGGAGTGAACTCAATCCAAAAAGAACTTAACAAGAGTTAAGACTAGAAAAATTCGAAATGTTCCAAGACAATAAATAAAAAAATGACAGCATTTCTTTTTATTCTTTACAACCTTAATGTTTTTTGATTTAAAGGACTCATAAATAATAGCAAGCGATAAATCACATTTGGGGAGAAAAAGAAGCAACGTTTGAAACCTAAACTTGGGCTATTGACCCATCCAAAATGGCTTCCCATGCAAGAGCCGTGCACGAATTTCCCTTCGTTTTTCACCTTTAGCCTTCTTTTTGTAGGTAAGGTAGCTTATTTTCTTAGCCAAGGAGTGACACACCTGCGTCCCAACCTAATACTTAAGCCCATAAGTAGGGGTTGAAAAACTTGAGCTAAAGCCAGACAAGGGAGACAAAAATCTTGCAGAATTTTCTTTGCCAAAAAAAAAAAAAAAAAAAGATGAGGGTGAAAATAATACACGAGTTTACCAACAAAACGATGCTTTTGCAATGGGCTTTTTAAAATTGCTAAAAAATGCATTTTACAACATGAGAATGGGGTCAATGTTACTCCAAATGCGTTTGGTTTAATGATTTCCTGGTAAAGGGGTTATCCATAAATTACGATTCCATAACCACATATCACACCTTATCTTTACTTGTGAAAACCCCGCTCACACTGTTAAGGGGGCTGTCCATACTTTTAACAGCATGGGCTTATGGGGATTTCAATGTTAAATTCGTTTTCTTCAAACTGATATAACTCAAGAACGGGT
>JAQIXP010001719.1:0-17285 GCA_034700285.1 Proteroiulus fuscus | reverse complement strand
AGTGGGATCACCCCCCCTACCATATGGCATTCATTTGCTGCCTGTAGGGTACTGAGTTGAATTGAATTGAATTGAACGGGAAAATGCAAAAAAAAAAAAAAAAAGAGATGCCCATTTGTAATATAAGTATTCCTATTTAATCAAGAACTGTGTCTCCAAACTAAACAATCTTAGACCATGTCATTCATTTGAATAACTGTGTAAATAAACTGGCCATAAATAGGATCAATAAGTAAATATCACTTAAATCTTTAAATTACACATATGTATATAATATTATTGTCAGTCAATCCTAGGGACTTCAGGGAATAAAAAATGCTGATATCACCATTTTCTCACACTAGAAGGTCTCGTACCTTGGGCTCAATTATTAATAAAATAACAACAAAGTAGCTTTTACACTTACCCATTGATAGTAGAAGCCATGAAAACTAGGTATGGTCCTAACAGACTTTTCACAAGAGGCAAAGGGATTGCAGCAGCTTCGTCAATAATAAGCAATTCTGCTTGTCCCAATTTTGCAGAATCCGAAGGATGAATATACTACAGATGAAAATAACAGCCGTTAATAGCCTGCAAATTTATCCAACAACAGGGTAATTCTCGGCAACGCATATTCACCTCCCACTCACCTGTATCGTTTGTCTGTGATCCCGGAATATATTAACACGAATAACAGCCTTGTTGAATTCAGGATTAGTAGACTGTACCACTTCATAATCAAGATGCTCCTAGGAAAGGAAAAAATTGAACTTTAAACTTTTGTTTGAACAATTCACAAACGAAACCATTAGTACTTGTAGTTCAGTAATAAAATGAAACCAGCAATAATTATTGTTGTGTATTTGTATACTTGTTTTGTCTTCCTTGCAACTATGTTTAATCAAACACATAATATTTATTACTGACTAGCCTTCCCCTTGTAACTTACACACAAGGTTAATTTATAAAATTTAAAAAGTAAATATCGCTTCCTAAAATTACCATAATTAACCCTACAAATACTTGCTATAAATCTCAATACCTTAAGAAAGCTGCACTACTTCACCTCAGTACCCATATGATCAGTACCCACGAGAGTAGGGACGTAAACATTTTCGTTACATTTAATTCCTAACAATTTAAACTATTTTTAGGAAGATAGTTTAGAATTCTATGCTGCCCAGTGGACAAAATACTAGTGAGAAATAGCGAACTAAATGAACAACAATTTTCCCTTACCTGATATTCTAAAGAATCAAATCCTTTGAAAATAAATTCGAACAAAGTGTTTAGATTTTCAGGACTTGGAGACGTTACAAAAATGTTTGAATAACTGTGATAATAAGAAAAATGGAAATAGTAATCTTTGAATGTGAATAGTACAGGCATTAAACGAGACTTGAGATAAATTGCAACCTGAAAGCAACAGCTCCAGCAATGGCTAATCCCAAAGCAGCTGACTTTCCACGGCCTCTGGCTGCAGTAAGTGCAACGGTGGTCCTCAATGACTTCTCAGAAATTGCTTCAACAAACTTCAGCAGAGCTCTGGCCTATACATTATAAACACAGGCATGATTCTACTGATGAGAGAACTGTTAAACTGTTAAATTACCAAGCTAGCAACCCTCTTGCAAATTATCCAACAGAAATATTCATAGTTTCGGCACCTTATAAACTTTTGTATTATATCTCGAGTATGAGTTAACATTTTACGCTATTTACATGCAAATATAAGCATCACAAATGCTCACTCATTGGGGGCTATCGTTTTCCAAAATATGATTAGGAAGTTTTTCCTAAAATATGGGAGCATTACACAAGTTTTCTTTTAAAATATAGGAATAATATAAGATTGTTTTTAATATAAGGATACTGGATATTACATAAATTTTTCCAAAGGATAGGAACATAATAGGTATTTTTTTTCCTAAAATATATCAACATTATATTTTTCGGAAATCATAATTAAAGTTATGATTTCCAAATAATGGTAAGTCAGCTGAAAATATTAATATCAATGCCCTTTTTAATTTCTATTTATAATTAAAATAAAAATCCTTTGTTTTAAAGTGAGACTTTCTCTGAGACAACCTTATGAAATTTACAGAAATATAGCATAAAATTATTGAAAATTTATTATGGGCACAATTGAGAAAATATAGGAATATATATGCTAAAACGTCGGAATAAATAAAGAATTTAGAAAATATAAGACATTTGTGATACCGTCCTCTTCTATTAATTTTTTTCAAAGGTGTGCAAAATACTGGACAATTACAAGTTCTTAAAAAAGCAAAAATTTTACAAAAATCATGAAGTGCATTTTATATGCATACTGTATTCTAAGCTAATATTCTAAGACATTTCAAGTCACCACCAGCCACAAATTTAGCAACCACTCGAAACTTCAATTAGAAATTAGAAAGTGAAACAACAATAGCAGGCCTCACTCACATTTTTAATAAAAAAATTTACCAAGTTTGTTTTTAAAAAAAACTATATTTTTTTACCTGATCAAGAGTGCGACAGTTGTTTGCCAAAACGCCAACCGGCTGAGTATCTTGCAATGACTCTTTCAGTTCCTTTAACTGAAGTTCTTCTTCGTTGAGGGATTCTTTGGTTTTCGGCTGCACTGGATTCACGTTAATAGTTTGCGAAGAGAGCGGCAGCACGTGCAACTGGTCATCCATCACAATGCACTTCTTGCACGACGTCAGCGACAATATAAACCTTAAATGATGAAATCCTGTATAGTTATTTTCAACAAAAAGAATTCGAAGGAGAAGTATTACCAAGGAGTCGGGAAATGCAAATTCAAACCACACCGGTAAGCTACAATAAACAGTTTACTGCAGCATTTGTGCAGTTCATTGAACAGTTGCAATTTTAAGTTAAAATACAAAAGAAAACAAGGAAACATGAAAAATGCACTCTGGGCTCCCACACCAAAGTGAGTACATTTTTGTAATTTTGTTTACTTTTAGGACATTTTACTGAAAATTTTGATATTTTTGATGCATTTGGAAGGCACTTGCCTATCCATATAGATATACTGTATATATATATATGACAACATACAAATGTTAAGTTAAAATTTGTAAAACTGAAAACCAGTTTTAGTGTGGAAAACTCTTTTTAAGTAGTTCCACTAACTTACTGTAGGCCTACCACACTAAGTCTTGTGTTGTTCAAGATTAAAAACATCTTTGCAAATAATTGCCAAATACATGTAATGTCAAACGAAAATCCTCCCCCACAATTTTTTTTGGCTGATAAAATTGCCGTTTACCATAGAGCATGCTTTTTTGGAAAATGTTGAAAAATAGGGCCCTACAGTAACTTCTCTTAGAAAACTGAGAGGGAGAAATATGGAAATACAATTTTTATTTTACAAAATAACTCTATATTTGAATTAATTGTTGCAATAAAATAATACTGACCTCTCGTTGAATCTTCCCACAACATCTTGATGTGCTTCAGTACGATATCGTGTATGGACGTCCATAGACATCGTATAAAGCTGCTTCAGCGATGCCATTGTCCGAAGGAGAATCACTACAATGCCACCACCTTCCACAGTCTCAATTGTCCTGGCAAGCAAGTTCGGAGTCATTGCTTCAAAATCCTGGAGAAATTCCAGAGAATATTTCTTATAATATACCCTCAATAGCTTAATAATAATGGTATTATATGCCAGGCAAGAATACCACAAAAAATATTAATATCACTATTACTACTAACACTTATAATCATGTTTAAGATATGGATTATCGTGTTACGGGTTACAAAATAAGCAATTAATTGACTTGAACATTAATTTGCTTACCTGAAGTACGCACATGCCAAATGTGTTTCCCAGAATCTTGTGTGTCTCAGAGTAATAACAGTAGCGAATGCTGGTGGATGCGACGAACAATTCAAACGGATCCTCCTCGTTAACATCTAATTTGCCACTATGAATCTTTTTCTGCAGTTGCTTCATTCGTTTCTTCCTGTGGCTATTTACCAGTAAATAAAGGGTACGTGTAATAAATGTAATATACATCAAAATAAGGTTTGTGGGCTAATTACTTCCAGAATTCATACTGTTAGCTGTCTTAAAATATAATACCTTGTAAAACCAAGTTCTTTCTTATAGCACCAAAGAACTGTTGGACGTGCTTTGATGGACGCTTTCGAAAGCATATGATGAAGAATCACAACCTAGAAAATGAAAAACCTATTTAATTACTGAAAGAACATGGAGTTGTTATAGTCTAAATCAAAGACTTGGCAGGAGTACGAGTGGTTAACTGAAAAGCGCTTCCCCGTGCAGGCGAGCAGGAGAGCGGGGAAGCACTTTTCAGATACCACTTGAACTCCTGCCAAGTCTATGTGATTTAGACTATAGAATAAAAAATAGTTACAAGTGTGTTATCCATGCACAGATATACTTGGTAATATATATTATGGCAGTGTCTGAGTTTTGCAGAAAAGATCGACGTACATGATTTATGATTCGATCATGTAAATTTGATTTAAAATGTTAATTTCAATGCCCCCACATTTAACTATTGGTAGTCTTAATTTAATTTAGGGTGTCTGAAAAACCTTTCGGCGCTATCCTAGAAGAGGGGTACCAAGGGTTGTCCACAAAAACCTGTTATTGTGTAAGATTAGGCCATAGCCACCTCTACCACCCTACCTCTACCTATAGAGGTGGCTATGATGGTACTATACAAGATGAGAGAAGCATTTGCATTTTTATATTGACGTGGGCGGTGTCCTCGCTCGCTGCGGTCGCTTCGCGACCCGCTCGCTTGCGGGCCCGCTGCGCTCGCGCGTAACCATATATCAATTAACCTAATCTGACCTAAAACAACGTAGATAATTGCCCGCCAATTGTCATGCTTCTCTCATCTTGTATAGCGCCGCTATGGGTAGGCTAGGTCGGGTTAGGCAGGTTAGGTTCGAGGGCTGGGGGCTAAAGGGGGTCGGGGGCGAAGTTCTCGGTTAGATTTGGGGTCCTAGGTCCTAGGTTGGGGGCTAGGTTCGGTTTTTGTTGGCGACCCTTGGTAC
Organism: Proteroiulus fuscus; assembly: GCA_034700285.1. Taxonomy (NCBI): domain Eukaryota; kingdom Metazoa; phylum Arthropoda; class Diplopoda; order Julida; family Blaniulidae; genus Proteroiulus; species Proteroiulus fuscus. The sequence continues at coordinate 12,245 of JAQIXP010001719.1, read as the reverse complement.
CCCTCGTCTCGGATAGTGCCAACCTTTCTTTACACTTTTAGTAGAGCAAAAGCAAAGTTTGTATACGGTATGGGTTAATTTTAGACATGTGAACACTTCTTATTACCTGATCTCTTCCTTTGTCGCCAACTACAACAAACATCGTTCGATGCCCAAGAGCAACCCCATTCTCGATCATAACGCGAATTCTATTGTCAATTTTCTTTCGCACCATTATCGCTTTTCACTAAAGACTTTGCAAATTATCCAGAATTACAGGTACTTTTAAAATTATTTGGCTGCCAAAATTAATGAAAACTCACGTGTTGTAAGAAATTACGTTTCCTGCAAAAGAGGGCGTAATGATCGTTTCAATTACATACGGTGGCTCATGATTCACCGCCCGAATTCTCCCTATTAATTTTCATGAAAAAAAGGCGGGGGTGGGGAGGTGGGAGTACGCATGGTGTTTTTTTTGGAAAATATATATTAAAAAGTTAAGATAAGAAACTAAATTTATAATAAAAAGTAAACACAAGTAACAAAAAAAGTAATTTCAAGAATTACAATTTGAAAATTTATTACAAGTAGATTGCAGAAGTTGAAATTAAAATTTGTTTTAGGGGAGAAATCTTATTTCAATATTATTTTAGTATTTAATTTAAAATACTATAGGGGGCTCCGAGAATTCGACTGCCTGGGGGCCTTGGACAGGGGTTAATCCGGTACTGGTTAAGAATAGCCAAGGTCAAAAATATATATTGCTGTCATCATGCATGACCTTGTTTTAGCTGACCATTAATCACTTAATTGTCATTCTTAAATGACAATAATATGTTTCAAGTGGTTTAGCTGTATATAACTTTAAGGACATATTCATATAGAATTAAATAAGTCCAATTCCTTTGAAGGAAAGGTTGTGGCTTCAGATTTACAGAAAGAATACTAGCAAATCATATATTATAATGAAATACAGCAGTTCAAGAGGAGAAAGTAGGGGACTTTCTTTTGAAGAAGCATTAGTGAAAGGTAATTAATGGATTAATATGAGTAAATACATTTTATTAAGAAAGTGATGTATATAGAGCCATGCATGTTTAAACTATCACAAAAACATCATTATAACGAAATTGGTTTAACTTGGTTATAAGTTTGTTGTACAAATCATTATATATAACGTCATATCTAACGTGTTATTGAATGATACCGGTATATCATTTTTATACTATATCATATATACCTAACATATCCTATTACAATTTTCTTGGTACTGTGTATATACACATATACACAGTACCAAGAAAATTGTGAAGAAAATAGTGGTACCAATACCAAGAAGACAAATTATAACATTACCATTTTAATAATATAATAATTCTGTGTACCAACGATTTCGTATACCATAATCTAAATATATATACTGCGTGTATTTCCATCTGAACATTTGGGGCTATTCCGATGAAAAATTGACATAATATATCTGTAATTTATATAAGGGGGATTTAATATACATTAATGCTTTTTCCAATTTATGTAAACCCTATTTTTATAAATAAAAATCGAGTATAAATATAACCATATTAAAAATTAAAGCAAATAATTGTGCTGAAGATAATAATTGGCAACAAATGAACAAGTTTTTAGTTTTGTTATAACTATATAAAAATGAAATTTATTTATTAAATATAGGTTATGCTTCAGATGGTGGCATGCTTCTACCTGAGACAATACCAAAGGTATCGTTGAAGCAATTCAGTGATTGGTCAACTTATTCGTTCGAAACTATTGTGTATGAAATATGCAGACTTTACATAGACTTGAATGAGATATCAAATGAAGACTTACACTGTGAGTAAACAGTTTCTATATTTCCAAAAATAAGCAATAGAATCATAGACATTTCAAATACCACGTTTAATTATATTATTGTTAATATTTAGCAAGTGATGTATTCAATTTAATACCCTAAATATATAATAACATTTGTAAATATCTATATATACCAAACTTTTTTCATATGCTAAGGTGTGTGCACAGTGAAGTAACTTGGCATACACATTAGTATAGGGCCTAATACACTTCTGTGGAATGAGCAAATCATTAAGATGCAGGGTATAGGATAAAGCACAAACCAACGAGTGGGATTTGCCCAAAAAATATTTATGAATTGCCCTTGAGCTGTCCACACTTTTAACAGCATGGGCTTATGGGGATTTCCATGTTAAATTCGTTTTCTTCAAACTGTTCTAACTCAAGAACGGGTAGAAACTGAACAACGTAGTTTGATTTTTTTCAAAGATTATTAAATTAAGTAAAACTTGATGCATGGCTATGACGTCACGCGCATTCTGAATTTAGTTATCGATTTTCAAAGTTGACCGTTCCGTTTTCTCGTGCTATTTTACGTAGACGCGAAATTTTCCCCAAAATTGAACGGATCTCGATATGGGCCGAGAGGATGACGATGGGGTTTCATTTTTTGGAAAGCTCACTTAATTTACCACAAAATGTATAAGATCAATTTTGTTATTACGTGCATTCTATATTTATTTATCGAATTTCAAAGTTTACCGTCGAGTTTATCGCCACATTTTGCCCGATCGTACGGCTCTCGGGGCAGATAAACAAAAAAATCGTGCATCCCGTCTTAGTAAATTTAATTTTCCTTCATAAAAATCAAACCCCGTCAATTTATGTTTAGCCATTATTGAGAAATGTTAATATTTTCATTTAACATGGAAATTCCCATAGGAGCATGCGAGCTCTAAAAAGTGTGGACAGCCCCCCCAGTGGCAATCACTGCAAGCGTGGGAGCTGTGCGGAGAAGCGCGAAGTACATGGAAATGCATGGCCTGACCGCTCCATTCATCTGCATCAGACTTGCATTATCTTGAATTTTTTTAACTCAACATAGTTATAGTTTGTCTAACCTTAACCCATATTATTTGCTCACATTGTGAATTCAGGGATATTAATCTGACTATAACATAATGTTTTTAAACCCTTCCAAAATACTGGTGTAGATATCATATCGTAGCATCATATAATTATGTACAATGCATGATAAGGGACAATGACATATAACTAAAAATATAATTCATATTTAATAATGTTATCACTACTCCTCAGGCATAATAAATAAAGCATATGAAAAATTCCCTACGAAAGAAAGGATCAAAATTGCTCATTTGAAGAATGGCCTAAAGGTGGCTGAATTGTACCATGGACCAACCATGGCCTTTAAAGATTTGCCAATGGTTTGTGTTGGACAAATGTTGGATTATTTTCTTACGAAACAGAAGAAACACGCCACAGTAATTGTATGTAAGTATAGATAAGCAGTCTCCAATACAATGTGTCAAAATTATCTCAAGTACTCTTTAATCGATACTCTATAATATTTCATGTCAAGGCACCTCTGGAGACACAGGAGGATCTGCAATTATGAGTTTGAAGGGGTTAAAGTCTGTGGATTTGATCGTGCTCTATCCAAAAGGTTTATGCAATGAAATTCAGGAATTACAAATGATCACAGCATTGGAAAGCAACATTCATTGTTTTGCAGGTATTAGTTAAATTAAATTAGTTCAATTTAGCTGCAGGAAACTGATTATAAGTAAAACTCGAATTTCCTTGAACCATTTCAAGATTACATAGTATACATATATAGTAAACATAGTATTTCAATAACATCAATCAATTTTAGATTTTACATTTGACAGTCCAGAATAATACATGAATTATTATAATATGAAAAATATATACCCCAAATGCCTTCTTCTCAAAATCTCAAGTTAACTACACAGTAGTCACGTACTTTAAAACATCTTGAGCTCGGTAAATGAAATAAAACTAAAATAGATTTACGAGTAGAGTGGTTTCAGTATACTTTAAGCATGTAAAAATCCTCATCTAATCATCATGTAATGTAACATGTTTTATAGTGGATGGCAATTCTGATGACGAAGATGAAGTCATGATAGATGTGTTGTGTGACAATGACTTTGCAACTAAACATAACTTAAGCGTTATGAACTCTGTGAACTGGGCTCGAATTATGGTTCAAGTCGCCCATTTTATTTATATTTACCTGAACAGTGGAGTAGCCATTGGTGAGCCACTCCAACTAATCGTACCGAGTGGTGGAGCTGGAAATCTTTTAGGTAAAACTCATTTACAGTTTACAAAAATTCTGATTTTGAATAACCCAAAGATAACTGCATGGTTCTGCATGATATTCCAGAGAGAGAGAAGAAACAATTCAAATGGGTGTAAATTTGATATGAATTTCAGCTGGATGTATTGCCAATTTAATGGGACTACCGATAAAACTGGTAGCAGCTGTCAATGTCAACGACGTCATCCATAAATGCCTGCAGGAGGGAATTCTTACCACTGCTGGTAGTGCAATTCCAACATTGGCATCTGCAATGGATGTACAGGTATGGTGAACAGGTGTCCACAGGGCAATATGTAACTGGGCCTAAGCTTAAACACAGACTGGACAAAACTAGAGCAGCAAACTGATATATAGTTATAGACTGAGACGCAGCTTCCAAGCTCCAAAGCAAAACTTTAAACCTCTTCTCTAGCTGAGTCAGACTACAGAAGTTTTAGTTTTCTTGCAGGAGGGACAGGCGAGTTTAATATGTTGGAAGCCAGGATCAGATTAAATGTAAATCCATTTGTAATTCCCATCAATATAGTGAGCAACCTCTATTATAAACTTACGAGTTAGTCATAAAATAGTAATTAGTATTTAGGATATGGTTATAGTCGTATGAGGAAGAAATTAAATTTATAGTAAAAATATATAATTCACGCTTGCTTTTAATTGCAATTTTACTTTTAGTGTCCATATAATTTTGAGAGGATCATGTACCTATTTTCTGGATATAATGGAAAACTAATTAACAAATTAATGGTGACATATCTTAAGGAAAAAAGTGTGGTTATTCCCAAAGACATCTTATCAGCAGTAAGTCCTAGTGCTAATGGCACAACATTTCCTGACAAAAAACAAGGCTTTTAATTCATTTGTTGCATGCTTCCATCATAATAATATACTGTTCAGATTAAGTCAGTAATTGTGGCATCGAGTGCTTCCGATGATGCAGCCATTGTAAATGCAATTAAAACCTGCTGGAAGGAGAATGGTTACATGGTATGCCCACACACTGCCACGGCTGTGACACATTATTACAACTGCCATTCGAGGTAAATCATGCTTTATCTGTATTTTAAAATAATTTATTTAAGATATGTGAGTATCTTTATCTTGCTTGGCAAAGAAAAAAAAGGGTCGCCTTAACATTAGTACTATGTGTATGATTGTATTACTAATATTAAATTAAATTTATTTTAAGGAATCCAAATGATGTACAAGTTTGCTTGGCTACGGCTTCTCCGTACAAGTTTCCGGAGATTATGTTTGCAAATGGAATTGAAGAAATGCAAGAATCGACAATTTTACAAGATTTGAGAAGTAGGAAAACCAAATATGCTGCCATGACAAGAGGAAGTGATTGGAAAGCAATATTGAGAAGTAAAATTGAAAAGATAACAAATTTGGTGAATTGAATGCAGCTTTATAACATATTTACTAAGTTGGTTTGCTGTACCTACCATCTTAATGATTTGCTCATTCTACGGAAATTAATGTGTAAGTAATATGGAATAATGTGAAATAAATCTGACAATTGGTTTGAAACTAGCATTATGCTTTTGAATTGTCTCTAACTGATCTTATAGGTTGTTCTAAAATGAATTAAAGATATAATGCAATACAGCAGTGCATAAAACAATATTATTATGAAGTAAATTTAACTTTAAAACAGTACATAAGACTAGAATCAATAAGGAAAGAAAGACAGCTATGTATTTTTGTTACACAAAGATTTATTTCAAAAATACATCACAGAATGAATATTACATTTTGTACAATGCCATAAAAATTTGATCACATTATCACCGTATAGCTGCTATCATGAAGCCCATATGTTATAAGCACGGGTTGTCTAAAAACAACATTGATTTTATTAGAGCAACAATATAAAGATTTGCTTTATTAAAAGAACAATAAACTATTCTTAATTGTAACATAAAAATTTAGAATGTTTGCGGAAAATATTTTATTAAAAAAAAGCTTTTTAATTGCATTAACAGAATAGTAAGAATGACACTTAACTTTTTTCCCTCATGCATCCCATTATTGTATTAAAATTATTGTATTAAAATTAGAAAATGATATTATAGCAGATCTCTAGTAAATGGTTATTTGAGACCGTGTACATGCAAAATTGTTTATATGTCTAGTAAATGATAAAGTATGGAACTCATTATGTTTGGAGCATTTCGTGTTTTAACAATATATACATTGAGATAGATACATAAAACATAAAATAATTTCCAAGATTCAATCTTGTCTAAGTTTTACTTGCATATCTAAATATATCTTCACTTGTAAAAGTCTAAGAAAATGGCCTAAATTGTGGGCCATTATGCCCACATTATGGACCGTGGAAAACCATGATATCCATATTCAAGGCAGTAATGTTTAATATATTTTTATATTTAGTTTTATATTAAAACCAAAATAAAAATAGATACCCAGTACATATTATATTGATGTTTATAAACTCCTGAAAGTTATTTTACTTACTTTTGTTCAGACTTAATTTTGAATATCTCGTCACTCACTCTTTCAATGTACTTTCTATGACGTTGATGACTAAAATAAATTAATATTAGAGAAATGAAAAATGTTGTATAATGATGCTTCGAAAATATGGTGCACTTTACATACATAACTTTCTTTGGGTACTCAGTTTATAACTACTTTCTTCATTAAATTACTGAAAACAGCAGGTTGACTTTTAGATTTTAAAATGCTAGCTTCCCATTCAAGGACACAGGAAGGTTATTCGAGTTCTGGGAGAAGAAAGTGCTCTCTTTCAGACAGAAAATCTAGAAGCACTGCATTGTTTTGGGGACATTTTAACTTATCCACCTCACTTCCGGAACACTTTCTGAAGCATTTATAAGAGGGTTTAGGTAATATATTTCATTTGAAATCTTCTATAGTTTCAATAGTTTTGTATTCTTGCAATTCTTTCCAATTTGTCATGAAATCTGAGTTAAAAATTTCAATGGTGAAACTTGTACTTTGAAGATTTAGCAAGTAACACTTGTTCACAAATTGAACACAAATTCATCATGTTTTTCTAGTTGTCGGGGACATTCACATTGTGGTAATTTATCCCTATTTACGCCACCAGGACCAGAGAAGCAATCTGATGTACGGGTATAAAATTTCATTTAGGGCTATAGTTGATTACAAAGTGTTTACCATAGACAGATTGCACCACAATGCATTATTTAAATTAGATTATAATCATTTAACATATTATAGATGAATGCATTTCCCAGACATTATTCTACGCTCATATAACTATACCTAATTGCGCGTCGAGCTCATTAATTTTGATTCAGTTTTTTTTTTAAATGGCCTCATCCTATCAAAATTACATATTAGTATCAAAAACAACATGTACTTACTGCTCTATTACTTTACTGACACTCTGTCGAAAATCACTCTCACGTCCATCCATCTAAAATGACATGAGATATTTATCAGATACATAGATATCAAAATGAAATGCGGTTTTTATTATATGGACTTTTATTTTAAAAATGGCTTGCAGCACTTGCCTTTATGTGTGCAGCTAATTCCTTCAGAATTTGAGACTTCAACTCCACTGCAAGGATACACACTTGCATTCTTGAAGAAAAACATTCCAGAATATGATTCAGATTAGAAATTATCTAAAAGTATAATTAACGAGAAAGATAATGGTTAGGTAATAGAAAAGGAATTAAATTAAAATTACGCAATTCTTTTCTGAGTACAGAACTTTGAGAAATTATAAGATGTAATTTTTTAAATCTCAAAACTAATAACCCGGAATGTAATTTGTCAATTTAGTTTTGTGTTACCAGTAGCTTATTTTAATAAGTTTATAGTATTGGAGTGGTGATGAGAACAATTTCAGCTGAAAATATAAATGTTGCATTTTTGCAAACTTTCTAAAATTTTCTAAAAAAAAAACAAAACTAATTTATGAGTTAAGTTGGCGCCAGAAATTAAATACATCAATTGAAATATTAATATTGTATGGCACCAACAACAGAGGCGCTAGCTATAAATTTCGGAATTGGGGGGTGGGATAACCGGGAAGAAAAGAAAGCTCTTCCAGTTAGTGATTAGTTAGTGGCCAGGTAAATAGCTCATTGCCCCTTGAACAGTCATTCATCATAAATATATCTTACCTGTCCTTCATAGCGTCTCCTCGAGATAGAAGTAAACTTTTCATTAGTAACAAAGGTAATGCTACACCGCTTGATGTTTGCAGTCATACTGCTTTCATTTCCACTTTCTGACACATCAGTCTTGCTTTTACAAACAGCCAACTTTTTAAGCATGTACTCCACAATTTCAGTAGATGATACTTTTCGTTCAGTGTATCTGTCTTTATCCCACCATCTAACCTAAGAACAAGAAGGTTACATTAATTAATTAAGGCAAACATTAATTTATGGATTTGTTCCATGATCTTTATGAATTGCATGTTTCCCTAGTGAAACTACCAATTTAAAAATTAGCAATACAACTGCCTATAAGATAGGCATATTCGTATACTGGGTTTTAGCATTCAGGTATGTTTGATTGCTGGTAAATACCGGTTTATGCCAACATATATTTACCGTTTAGTGGTTTAACTACTCGAATATGTTTGATGTAGGTTGTGATTAATAATTTATTATATTAGCCTATATCAAAATTAAGTAATTCAAATTTACATATTGTTTCCAAATATTTGACACAATCAAAACATATATGCTAATACTGGTCAGTAAAACTAATATTACCAAATTAAGCCCTTAACAATGATAATTTTCCAATATTTAACCAATTCAACCTTTAGATTGCCAAGTATAGACATGCATTTTACAGCTCAATATAAATAAACCACCAATATTACCAGTAGAAAACACCAATTAACAGAAACAATATTGTTTCACTAGGATTAACAATGGTATTATTTTAAGAGCATCTCTGGAAATGGAAAAATTACCCTGCAAATACCGACATCCGTGTCTTTTAGAATAATGATGTGCGTAGCAAAAAAGCTTTTACACAATTCTTGAATTTCCTCCAGCGATTGAAGTGTGTCATCCAGCATGTGTACTGACACGCCCCCATTCCACAATTCCCGAGCAATTTTACTTCTTTCTTTCATCATTATATTACTGCCAAGGGCACAAATTAGAACATCGAATGATCCTGTGGGTTGGAACTGTAAACAACGGCAGAGTAATACGTACGGATCAAACTTTAGATCAATATGTGAAGAATTTAAAAGCAGATACTATTCATAACATACCTCATCGCAATCAAGTAGAGCTGCTACTAATTTCTCAACTGCTATACTAACTCCAACACCTGACTGGGTAACATCTTTGTTTCCTGAAATATCCATCATGGATCTTGTTTTTGCTATCTAAAGTCAAAATTGATAACTTTTAGCAAGTTACTCACACTGAACGCTGGTCAACAACTTTTCTAATCCCCACAAGAAATTAAAATAAGCCCAATTATTACTGAACACCTATATCCCGATAACTTTATGAATTATATTTTAAAAATGTCATACATTTACAACAAAAGTACGCAGGCTTACTACAAATCTACTATACAATTCCAGAAGTTTAAAGAGAGCATTTACGCAACTACCCTCCCACCTCCCTCTCCCTCCCAAGAAGGGTAATAAAGAGCGAAAAGCTCGTAGCCCGGTAGGGGAAGTAACAAACAAACAAAAAAATTCTTACCAATTGATCATAACGACCACCACTGGCCAAAATGTCCAATCTCTCCTTCTTTTGCTTTTTCTTAAGCTCACAGACATATTGAAAAATTGAGCCAGAAAAGTGTTGCATGTTGCGAAGGATCAAGTTAAGGGTCACAACGATAGTAGTGGTGAGTCCCATTGACTTGGCATTAAAAATCACAGTCTCCAGTTCACTAATCCCTTGCATTATGATATTTCTTGCTTCCCCTCGTCTTAAAGTGCATTTCAAATGATTTGAAATTTGTTGCGGTGTCCCTTCTTTGGTTAACAGCTTGCACAGGGTGCTTGCCATGTGTTCGGACAAATTAAGAGCGCCCAGTCGCATTATCAATTGATTTTGGTTTAGATTTGCCACCTATATTAAAATAATAAGAGTCAGTATGCTTTCCAAGGCTATGCCGTGTCTTTCAAATATTTGAATTCTTACTTTGGCATCCTGAAGTATGCAATAAACATCACCGTGTTTATCTTCATGAATACCGCAAGCCATTAGTATTCCCTTCAATATGGATGTGTGGTTAAGTTGAATGAAGCTACGGTGATTTTGCAATATTGGAAATTCATAAAAAATCTCGTTGATAACGAGAATAACTTCAGCATCAGCAATAAGCCTGCAAAGGAAGTTAAAATTCGAAAATCTCGCTCAAATTTTTCCAAAATTTGGCGTTTCCAACAAGGAAATTTGATGGCACTATTTCAAATTATTTATGCAGAAATCTGACATTTGTGAGAACTGATTTAGGCATCTGAAAAATGAGCCCATAAATTATGCTCACCCTGTAGTATTTAAAAATTTATAATACCTTCCTGGATCCGGGGTAACAACGTCGAAAGCACACTCGTATAAAGTTCTCGGATGGCAGCCGTACACTTTTCTTTCCCTGTAGACTGGCGATATGTGATATCGTTTCAGGAAGGTCACGTTATTCTTGACTACAAATCTCGCAAAAGGCACTCTGAGGTCATACGGCAATGAGACAACACCTCCACTGTGATCCACTAGATTAACACAAAGTTCGTCCTTTTCGTATAAATTCAATTTAGGCATTAAGAAGGAAATGTTAACAGGAATTGCTCCTAGGTGATAAAAATTAAGCATCATTAAAAAACTGTTGAGTTTAAGAACAAAGTTTAGATTGGGTATTAAATTCTTATCACAGACCATGCTTCTTGAATACTTTGACTAAAGTTTCGTTGACGAATTTTTGCGTCAGTGCAACCTTGTTGCTATACGACCCTTTGGATATGTCGATGTCATAAGTAACGTTTGCAGCAGTGGTGGACTCTTGTTTTAGCAATGATGAGATCTAAAGAAGAATGTCTCATTGAAAATTAGCCATCGATGAAGCCGAGATCATCTGTAGAATAAATTACAGAAATCTGTGGAAAAATTGTAGAAATAAAATACGTATTATCTTTATAAAACCAAACAAATTGTATATAGCAGCTGTTTGTTTCATAGGATTTCAGAAGTGGGAACTTCACCTACACTTTACTGCAATTTATTGCAAAAAAATTTTAATACTTTAAGTTTTCCACAGATTTTTTTTGTTGGGTGCCACATCAAAAGGCAAACCCCCCCCCCCCCTTCCCCTTTCAATGTCACACACTCATATTGTTCTATACCCCCTTCTACCCTCCAGATATGACATCATTCATGCACAGTCTCTTCGATTAGGATAATAACGGGAATGCCTACCATATGTTTGTATGCTTTACATTGAGGATTTGAAATAGTGTGTCTGAGCATCTCCTGTAGCTCAGCTTCTTCCATCTGTGGTGGAGGTAAATACTTAGACTGGAGAAGTTCTTGAGATGTTGGCCTCGTTCTAGATTCATGATTAAGTAACCACTTTATAATGTCAATCTTAAAAAGAAATAAATTTACAAAAAGTAAGCATTACATGCTATGTAGACAGAATGAAAAAGGAAATATTTAAAAAGAGAAAAAACTTTACTTGTTGTGACTTGTCTTTCTCGTTAAATTCTGGAGGAAATATGATTTCTGGACGACGCAAGTTACTGAGCACTTTACACCTCTCCATTGAGGTGTTCAATGGAGGAGAACACATCTCGAAAAAAATTATTCCTAAACTATATATATCAATTTTCTAAAACAAAATAAAAAAAAAAAACATTTATGTTAATAGAGAGATATTGAAATACAACACAACAAAAACATTAAAGTTATTAATCATACACTCTGCACCAGGGGTCATTCCTATTAAAGGGAAATTACCCCATCTCCCCTTGGGTAAGCATGCAAAATAAATATCTTTTAATTTAAGGGGGCTGTCCACACTATCAACAAAATGCATGCTCCTATGGGAATCTCCATGTTAAGTACCGGTACAAATT
>JAQIXP010001718.1:0-17286 GCA_034700285.1 Proteroiulus fuscus | reverse complement strand
AATTATCCTTCATAAAAATCAAACCCCGTCAATTTATGTTTAGCCATTATTGATTAATTTGTACTTTTATTTAACATTGAGATTCCCATAGGAGCATGCATGCAATAAAAAGTGTGGATGACTTTGGTGACTAAGTCGTTGCGTCGGTGAAGGATAAATTATTTAAGAAATAGGGGCAATTGAAAGATATTGTGAAAGTAATTCCGATACGTCACGTAGTGCCAGGCTTATTTAGTTTTAACGATTTCTATTTCACATCACATTACCGTATTAGTTCGCTGAATGGATCCGGTCCAACTAGTTCTGCATCACCCACATTGCTTCCGCCCATCGATGGAAGAGGTTCCGAGAAAACTATGAAGGACGGCCTGCGGAACATCAATGCCGTTGCCGCCAGGCGTCGATCCGTACGTACTGCAGATAGACGTAACCTGGATACGCTGTACAACAGTCGAATGTCGAAACCCAGGGGTTCATCTGTGTGAGCTCTTCAATCCAACTTCTATTTATTTTTTTTTTATTAATTTTAGAATTAGAACGATGCTTAAATACTCGCGCATGGTTAAAATATTTATTTCTTAGCTTAAATTTATGATCATTTGCTTTATTTTTTCCAGATTTGCTTATGCTTTCAGTTTATATTAAGCTAGTTTTAGCCGCATGATTCCAAAAATGTTCATTGTAAGCGTTAGGCTTTAGATGCACGATGGCTAAATCTTTTCCAAATCCAACTTATTAGGAATTATAGCCACGTGATCCTTTTGCGTACGTCGTAATCCGCTCTGCTCCCACTTTTGTTCCCGCATACGTACTGTATGGCTTTTTAGGCAATTATCATTGGGCATGCGCTTCTGCATGGCTGAGATCGGTATAGAAGTGCTTGTTTTTGCTCGCAGCATCTAAGAATTTTTTTCTTCTTCTTGGAAAGCGTAAGGAAATCAATTTTTCATAACTTATTTTTTTTATAAAGTTTTAACCGTCTTATTTTTTTGACATTTTATCAATTTTTTTTCACCTACAAGTGCTAACGGCCTCGGCAATTATGGTCCCACCAATCCCGTCCTGCACAGGAGGAGACCCGTGAGTCCATATTTTGAAAGCTTTTTGTACTACGTTCGTCTTTTGAAAATGTATCGTGACCGCTAAATTTTACGCCCTGTTCAGATACCAAATAGCGGAAGCCGCTCGTCTCGATCGGTCGGGATGAACAGGGTGACACCTTTTTATCCGGAATACGGTCAAGCATTTCCTAGGCGGGTCGTTTACTTTCCGCCTAATCAAGTACTTCCAACGACGTCATACCCGATGAGGGGAACGCCAGTCGAATTTTTGGGTGGGTCCTAAATGCACGTTTCATTAAGGGTCAAACTCCTGACCAAAATGTTGGAAAAGTTATTTTCTATTTATAAAGGGAAGTGTCAATTAGTGGAAACATGTTTTAAATGCAAGGAAAGAAAAGGTTTAAAGTGAGAATGGAAATTCATATTTGAATTCGACTTGCCATTGAGGAAATATACTCGACGTGTGTTTTAAAGTGACTTTCAGTGAGAGCAGCCATTTTGGATTTGTTTTTTGTCAATAGCGCCATCTAGTGGCAGTGTAAATAATTAAATTATCATCTTTGTCGGCCATCTTACGAATCCCATACTGATTAATTTAAATAGTGCAGCCAATTTTTCCAATTTTTGGAAACGCCAAGTTTTGCCTTTTATAGGCTTCCACTAATTAATTTCAATTAGAAAATTCAATAATTTTTTGAATTTACCATGGCTTTTATGGGCTTACCAAACAAACATCGGAAAAGAAAAACAAAACCAAGCCTGGATTCGAATCACAAATCTTCGATTTTCCGTGCCAGCATCCTACCATTTGGCTACTTGGTCCAAACATTCTAATGCCTTGCATTTAAAAATATGTTTCATGAAGCTTATTTTAACAACTATTTTTGATTCTGGAGTAAATTGAAATTTGTTTTGCGATAATTATTGGGAAAAGTGCTGCAAAATTAGTCGAAAATGTGTTACAAATTGTCTCGACGAGTCGGAACTTCTGGTTTTTATGTGATTTTTGTCGATTCATCCTTTTTTTTTGTTTGGTCTTTAGAGAGTTTGGACCATTTGACAATTGCCCCAAGTTCTCCATTGAGCGCATATCGTGGACCTCAGTTGGAGGAGAGCATTCAGTCGAGGTCGCCACCTGCAGTGACCGATCACGTGGCTATTTTTCCGGCACCAGGGTCTCCGTTGGCACTAAATTCCGCGGAACAATCCCACCACCTACATTCCATGACCGGTGCATCCTCGTGAACATACGTTCCTTTAAATTACTTTTCGCAAGTGACCTGAAATCGGTTTAAGAGGTTTTAAGCAAAGTGGCCGCTAAAATTAATGGTCATGGCTTAAACCAATTTGCTAAAAACACACTTTTAAATAATTTACATAATTTTGATAAGATTCACTATATATTAGTTAATTGATCACATTACGACTTATTAGAATATGAACTGCGTTATAATTATTATTTGAAGATCTTGGGTTTGGATGGTTCAGGAAAATATATTTATGCCAGTAGTTGAAAATGTTTGCCTTTTTCTCATACAATGATATTCTGAAATATAAATCATGAACTCCAATAGGATGTTTTTGTAGAAGGAAAGGGGTGGCTGAGGGTAGGGGGGGGGGAGTTGGGGGAAGGGAGCCAAAATTTAAAACAATTTACATTTCAAAATTAAAAATTTAACAAAACTTTTCTTAATCCCAGGAAAAAGAATTTCTTACGAGGGGAGGTTGTGTACTATATATAACCAACTACTGGCCTAAATAATATATTTCTCTATGCGTAAAAAACATTATCAGGGTTTCTTTTTAAAAATGTTATACAGTATATTTGGTCAAATAAAAATAAATAACTCTAGCCTATTATCTCGTTAATCTAATTCCCTTTCTAATTTTGCTACAACTCAGCTCTAATTTTTCTCGTAAGTATCATATTTCGTTTCTCGTTATTCAATCCTGGTCTAATATTTTTGAGGCCACAATTTTGGACTTTCTACTGGATAACGAACTCATCATTAATTTCAATTATTTTCCAATTACAACATTTCTAGGTTTAAATTTTATCGGAATTAAGAATTCACCAGGCGATCATCGTTTAATCAAGTAAGTAACTCTTTTTACTATATTGTTGTTTAACAGTTTTGTCTAGCTTTAGTATTTTTTTCCAGAATTTAACCCGCAATCTGGAGCTCCCTGAGGTTAACAAAACTTTTTCTTCTATTCATTCAGGCATGTAGCATCAGAATGAAGTTTAGATTTAAAGAGAAATGTCCGTTAAACCATTGAGTATTACTTAATCGCTATTCCTCCCCTTTATAAAGTATTTTATTAATAATGCTAGATCATTGCTTTCGACACGCCTATTGATTTGTATTTGGTTTCCTGATTCCGAGAAGCGCTTCCAACTGTCATCTAGAATGCGTTGACACAATTCCAATATAATTGCCATTATTATTTAATTTATTTTCTATTATTCAGGAAATTGCTTTCCTCAAGGTTACATCAGCAGCTTCGATTCCATGGCGGATCGAACGTGGATTTCGTTTATCGTCGTCTTGATGGCCTATCTGGGACTGAACTTTACCACGGATTCGGGTACGTTTAGAAATCTTATGATTGTTATTATTTATTCATTTTTATTTATATGTTTATTCGTACGTGGGTGAAGGTGTTGTGACGGAACGAGCTCCTCATCTCACCAATTGGATGGACCAGCTAGATTTGAATTTGGTCATTGATCAATTGATACCAAACATCACGCAGCAGTTTGTTCACTGGTGATTATCCTGTTCAATTTGTAATTTTTCAATGTCTTTAAAATACATTTTAAAGGTGCACTCGCATGACAAAATTATTGTTCGCCCAATATGATCTCACGAGATTTCTTCCGGATAGTGCACCATTAATTGCTCATGGCGATAGTGATTTCTCTCACATGCAGAAAAATTCTGGAATTCAAATAAATGTAACGGAAAATTGTTGAAAATGAATTCAAATGTAGGCATACATTTATGCATTAATTGCTATAATAGAAATCAGTATTCTGTGAAGATTTTACAAAGAATTCTAGATAATTGATTCAGATAAAATCTCAGCACTCATGAAATTACTGTAAATTTTGCAGGCTGCAGTTTTCATCGTCTCATTCATGTTTTATTTTTATTCTAGGAATTTGGAGCCATTGTTTTTTGGAAATCTTCACAGTCAAGACCTCTCCGATTGTTGGATCCACGGTCTTACTTCCGTGTATCGCTCCGGAAACTGTTATATCTTGTCTGTCGACCCAGAAACTACTTTCGTCGTCATCAGCATTGGATTCAAGAGAATAAGCGGAACTTGCAAATTCGACAAGAGGTAACACGTTGTATTTTGAAAGTTAAGAAATGGTGACGAGGACGGATTTTGAATGGTACAGTGGGCCGATCCTTCGATTGGACATGTTACAGTAATTATTCCGTACCACTTTTCAGAATCCTATTCAGATATCGTGGAATCATATCTATGCAAATGCGGAATATTACGTCCGTCGCGCAAATCAATCAGGTGATGCGCGACGACGCCCACCCGACGTTGCAGTACCTGGACGTGGAAATCCCGTCCAACATGGAAGTGGAAGCGTACGGAAGTGGAGCTGTCTCCCTGATAGTGGACACGTTGGAACTACTATATAAGCGACGCTTAAGGCAACTGGTCAGAATCACTCTTTTGGAGAAATTGGAAAATCTGATCGGACAATATCTTAATCAAATTACTCTGAACGACATCAACGATGCATTTTACAATCAGAGACCCCAAGATTTATTCAATGCTTCGTTAATTCAACTGAACGTCAACTGAAGGTACTTTTATATTCAACAAGATGGACTTGAATTTTAATTAGTGTTTACTAGCCATATCCCCTCTTATTTAAAATTAATTATTGTTAAATAAAAAAGTAATAATAATAAAATTGCAAACAAAAATAAGGTCACTCGATATAAACGCCATTTAAAAAAATAATAATAATTGGAACGCTAGCACGTGCAACCATAATGCATTTCGCCTGTAAATCCACGTGCTAGTCACTGTACACGTGCTTTAAAAATGACTTTTAAAAATGGCGCTCTACGTGGTAGCGGCTTTGAAGCGCTTTCTAGTTTTTTCCACGCGTATGTGGAGCTTAGCGTTCAAGTTTGAAGAGCGCTATCTTCGGGTATAGGTGGCGCGTGGATCGGCTCACGTGAATATTATATGGAATATTCACAATCATGTCGTCGTTTGAACTTATTTGTGGTAAGTTTTTTTTAATTCCCTTCATTTAATATCGTTTTAATGCTTTAACGGTAGTTAATCAATTTCGTTAATAGCTTATTAATTAAAATATAACTTATGAAAAGGTGCTGTACCGCCGTTGTATCGGCAAGTATACGATATATTATGGCCTAATTCGGAATGCTCCTTTGACCGATCAGCTTTCATAAAAATATTTTCGTCGAGTAATTTGAGCGGAGATGTATTATTAGCAGTAAGTTAACGATTTAATTATCGTACATTAATACTGCGTAATTGATTAATCTAAACTCATTATGAGGATGATATTGTCATTTTAAATGCCTTGGCATTTGACACTTTTATGTTAAAAAGGGGCGTTTCCAAATCTTGACTGGCCCACATTGGGAATACCTCTTTATTTGCTTTATTTCTGTGTATTTTTTAGATCTGGAATATACTTGATTGTAAAATGGGTCTACTTAATCGAAGCTGTTTATATAAAGCTATGGCTCTGATAGCTTTGGCCCAACAAGGAAAAGAAGTGAAAGAAAAATTGTTGGAAACTTTTGCCGGACAAGGTTGCCGTAGAGACTATTTTTGTTCATTAAAGTTTTTTGAGGGTTTTACTGATGAAGTTTTTGCCCGCTATCTCGTAGATCTGCCTATTCCAGATCTTGGCAACTTGATGGACTTCCAAGCGAAGGGCATGAAAATCCGTCGTGAAATGAATCCGTCTCATTTGGGAATAACCTATCGTGAATTATGTCAAATGGATTTTGTAAAGGTCGATCTGGTCCCGGAAAAAAAGGGTCTTTTTCTGAAACACGTGGAATACGAGGTCACCAGTTTGGTACGTGAATTGTGATTGCAAATATAGGATATTTTTTTCTTTGAATTTAGAACATGAGAAATTGAACTTAAAATTACTGATCTAGAGGTACCGAAGCAAAGTACGCAGACGATTCAATGATTTCATATCTTTGCATGAACTTTTGACGATAAAATATCCGTATCGCATGGTGCCGAAACTTCCACCCAAAAAGATAGTCGGTGGTATGTTTTCAACCCAGATTTTATTTTAATTTAGTTCTATTTTCTCTGGACCTTGAACTTGCTCTAGCTGAAAATCTTAAGTGCAATACTGAAGGAGAAAATAGTAGAAATTTGTTGTTGAAGTTTAGGTTGCAGGTGAACTGAAATAAAAGACTTTCTAAATTCAATGAATAAACATGCACATCAATGTTATTTTTTTTTTATGTAGATATTTAATCTGTTCATAGTACCAAATTTGCCTATTCTATATTTCTGCTATTTTTTCCTGCATAAAAGATGAAATTTTCTATAGTTGTTCGTAGAAAACACATTTATGAGCCATGATTATGTTTCAGCCGATGCAAGGTTTATCGAAGAGAGAAGGAAGGCGTTGACCCGCTTTCTTACATTAATCGTGCGCCACCCGATTTTGAGCGACGATAAAATCGTTTTGTTTTTCTTGTCATACAATGGTCCAGTAAGTAAACGCGATCAATCAATTTAGCGCAACGAGCAATTCAAGTTTCCAGAATTAATACGGAGATTTGAATTACAGGAAATGCAGTATAAGCTGCGAGACGAGTTTCGTAATGTTCCTGACGAATTTCTAATCAATAACGTGGCTACAAAGGTAACTCACCACAGCTTCTGCATCATTCAATTTTTATCACATCCTTCCCCCTTCTATTTTCCCTATTGCTGAAATCTCCTTGAATTTCTTACTAGAAAGATTTAATGCCACCGGATGGCCGTATTCACTTAGCTACGAGTAGGGAACAAATCCGATTTATCCACACGAGCATGATTCATATGGAAGAGATTGTCTCACGAATGGTTGCACGATCTCAAGGTATTTGATCTAGAAAATTGTCCAAAAATAACACGTTGAAAAGTGGCCTTTCTTTTAAATTGGAATTCATTTATGTAGGTTATGCTGCAGATTTACTTGATATTCGGAAAGAGCTATGGTAAACTTTTTTGAGGATTTTTCCCTATTCTATTCACGAGGCAATGCCATTCAGAATATTTTAAGTTCTGCGGAACATTTTAGTGCTTTGTCGTGTGAGCCCCACATCCCGTCTTCGTGGGCCATGGGGGATTGCAACACGTGGAACTATCTTAAAATGGGTTTCAAGGAGCTGTATCAGGAATTTGATTCCATGTCAGAAAGAGCATTCGTCCAGGTACATGAGCCACGATAATGCATTTTCAAGCATTATAAAATTACTGAGAATAGTTAAGACTGATTATTTTGAAGTTGTCGTTTTATTTTTAGTCCAATGTACAAGAAGAAGAAATTATGGAGCAGCTGAATCTCCTTTTAGATTTATTATGCAGCTACAAGGTATTATTTTGAGCATATTTTTTTTCTTCTCCTAAAGTACGTAAAATAATGGTTTTTGCGACGTCCGTCTTAGCTACTGTGCGAAAGGTACGAGAAGGGATCCATCCAGGATCATCAGACAGTCATGACAAAGGTGATCAACATCAGGAGGAAAGTTCAGCAGGTGTCAGTCGGCGGAGCAAATGCAAGTTTTAACTTTTTTGCTTTTCAACTTCGAAAATCTCCGAAGTATTCTCAAAACTTAATTTTTTTTCAGGCGGAAACAAAAGATGCGATTGAGTCTCGAATTGTCGAGGTAAGTAAAATGAAACGTCCAAAACAATTATTATTAAGCAAAGGGTGTCGATATCTCGTTTTAAACTGATATTTTTGTCACATTTCTTTTTTAGCAAGAAAACCACATTCAAGCGATGGAAAGGCGAAACCAATTCGCTCTTTATTGCATCCATATGGAAACTCAGTTGATTTACGTTTCAATGGAAATTTTGGTGCAGATTTTTCAGTCCATGTCATCCGTCTTCAGAAGCAGTCACGAAGAGGTAGAATTTTTAGTTTTTCCTAAACTTGTTGGAAGTGAAAGCTTATTTGAGCAAAATTCTGGATTTTTAATTTGCAATTCAAAAGCTGGCGAAAGTTTGGGACAACATACGTCCCATCGTCGAGAGGATTCTTCCGCAGTCGGACAAGAAGAAGACGACTCAGAATGGAACTCCGGAGAATTCCAGGCCAACTTCCCCAAATTCCGAATCGTCAGCGAGCACTCCGTCCATTTGAGGATCTCGAGATAAGTATTGGACCTTTTGTGTCTCTCGATCCCTCGCACTGCATGCATGGTCACTGGCTTGATGATGCAACCGAATGACCGGAACATTCCTGCACAAAAGTATCTATTTTTTGATAAGAGAGATTTATTATTGTTATTACACTTATTGCTTCCGTTGGAGCTATTTTTTTTGTTAATGGCTTCTATCATGTTCCATTCTGTGCCATCTTTATCGACGTTTTTACTATAGGCGTAAGCGGAAGTTTATGTCTGTATGTAGATGAATGACTGCATGAGATTAACGATATTAATACTTATATTCAATGAGATTTGCCCTTCAGGGGTGTCAGTGTACAAGTGTTTAATTATTTTTATGTCAAGATTCAGCTTGATTTTTGATGCATTTAAGACATTGCCAGTTTGTTTATATTTTTAATTCTTTATGAATAATCTGTGAATTACCATTCGCGTTTCAAAATAGTCCCTGTTTATACGGAATTGACGAGAAGATATGCTTTGAATGGTCACATTTATTATTAATTTAATATAAAATAGTAACAAATTGGGTCAACCATTTTTCAAAAGTAAAGATATTGAAAGCTATTGCTTAGTGTTTACTATTATTATTTTATCAAAGAGGTTTACATGACATAGCAATGCAATAAATATTATTTTTGATATAAAACGAGTGTGGTAATTTACTGTAATTACTTTTCTTGGGATATTTATTGCTTTTAAAAAATTTATTGGCAGCGGTGGGATTCGAACCCACGCCTCCTAAGAGAACGGTGCCTTAAACCGCCGCCTTAGACCACTCGGCCACGCTACCATTGTCCCAATTTAGGCTTATATATTTTAAGTTATTAGAAAACCAGTCAGTGAATTAGTTGAATTAAAGTATTATTAATTTGATTAATGTATTTCTAATTATTTTTCTAGGTTTTTTCCCACTAATGTTTTTTTTTTTCTAATTAGACTGATATTGACCCCGCCCCCCCCCCCCATAGGGAGTTTTCTTGGACATTTAACTGGCAACACTGCTTGACCTTCGCTTTTTTTTCTCCATCAACTTGAATTTCGATTGCATGGATGGTCTTTTAATTTGGACGGAATTGAGAGTTTTTAAGGTAATATGTCATCGATTTTTTTTATTTGTAACGCATTTACAAGTGATTATGGTTAGACTTACATTATTTGTTTTGAAACTGTTACTAAAAATGACAATATTGTCTAGTAAGCAAGGCCAGGGTTTTCGAGATGCACTTGGCACGTGCACTGTGCCCCATTTGGAAACAACACCCTGTAGAATGCACCTTTAATGGCTAAGACCACACCACCTGTTATACTCGAAATTCTCACCTTAAAGGGAAAGTTCCACTAGAAAAGTGGGTTGTAAGAGTAAGAGCATGAAAAATTATGAAAGGCATATCCCCAGTAAAAGAAAGTACAGCAGTACCCACTGTAATATTGCACTGAACTGCAATATTATCTGCAATAAGCCTATAAACTGCAGTAAATTGCTGCCAAACTGTTGGATTCTAACAGTTTTATGAAACAACTGCAGTAAAATTGCATTCCCAATTTGGGGTGGAAAATTTTTTATATGGAATGCAGTTTGACTGCAGTGTTTCATAAAACTGTTAGAATCCAACAGTTTGGCAGCAATTTTACTGCAGGCTTGAACTGCAACCTGGAGTGCAGTCAACTGCCGGTCACGTGCTTGATCATTAATAAGCGCCCAGTAAATTGACAGTTTTTACCGGTATTTTTTGAGAATCAAATCAACCCAAAATTGAGAAAAGACTACACTACAAGAGTTAAAAGCTTTTCAAAACTGGATAAAACAACTCGTAGTTTGTTGCAGTAACTTTAGCGTTTAAATGATAAATTTTATTTAACTGCCCACTCTCCACCCAAAGTCTAGAAATAAGCACCGGGGCACTAAATCGAAACGATATGGTAGGTGTCATTTTACCAACAGTATGCAGCGCCCTTTATGCGCCTAACCTAAAAGGTATCAGGTCTCGTGAAACACGTTTCGGTAGACACGCATGTCCTAGAGGGTGTCACCAGCTTTCAGTGTATGCAGAATTCTATGGAAAGAAACCACCTAACGTGTTTTTTGGCAAAACGTTGTGATTTCTTCAATAGGGAGACTGCTTCAATTATTATTATTGTCTCGGCCATTCATAGGAAGTGTGTTTTTAAATATCACTTGTTACAAAGAGGGACTTTCCCTTCGATGATGTAAATGTACTGTGTCAAAATGAAGTACGTGGGTGTCACTGCCTGGCTGGTTTGTTTATGGGTGCTTTCAGTAGACGAAGTTGAAGTTTTCCTTTCATTTGTTGGGTACTAGGATATAATGACGTATTATTTATATAGTAAGTTAGTGACAGTTATTTTTGGTGATTACATATTGATGGCTTAATTCACAAGTAGCGAATAAGCCATAAGTTGCTTTTGAGATAATAGCCGTTTAATGGAAAAATGGTGTAATTTGGAAATAAGCAATGTTAAAAGGCTGAAATTGGGTGAACAGATAAAACAATAGGCCCTATATATATTTTATAGGAATTGTGCTCATAAAAGTGAAATAAATATAAGTGTGAAGTAGCGCATGTGTACATCCATTAGTTTGCCTATTGAATAAAAAGAACACAAAAAATGAGCAAAAATTGTCAAATTCACTACTTGTCTTGAAATAAAAATCCAATCTCCAGAAATTTTTAAAATATAAACTAACGAATGGTATTATTCACTGCATGTAACTTTTAGGGACGATACCTTGTTGGCTATGCGCTACTCTTCACTTCTGTAACTTTAACAATATTATGGGTTAAATTAATTTCTGTAACTTTAGGTTCATTAGGGACATTTCCAGGATCACAATGGTACACTTATCTCATTTTTGACAAATTGGCTTATTCGCTACTTGTGAAATTAAGCCATCGATATATGGGCTTTTACTTCTTTAGGTTCTGTGAGTGTTTTGAAATTGAAATTATGACTATTTTCCCATGTTTTCATATCACAACTTTCTTATTTTGTCTAATTTCTCCCAAAATATCACTTTTGTTTATAAATCACCAGGTTATCGTATTAGGTCCCTTTAAAAGTAACAATCTTAGTGAATTCGTTTAAATTCGAAATAAACGACCGCCAGGCTGACATTTTCATAATAACAGGAAAGCATTTATTGATAAATGATAAATTCGCCACAAATAAAACAGGTGTTTCAACTAGAATTTCGCAATGGAACCTACAGTAAATACGTGTACATAAAATAATGATAACCGGCAGCACGCTTTTATGAACGTAAAATTGAATCACGAACATATATACGATCTAAAGACTTAACAAATGCAAAAAAAAAATTAAATTAAAAATAAGAGGGAAATTGCATGCTAGGAGGACAGAAAATAAACCGACTACAAATTGTTTGGACGTGCAGGGAGGGGGCAAATTGGTGGCGAGGGAGCGTAAATATAGATTCCCTTGTCAAAAATATGTAATCTACCCTGTTTCAAAAAAAAAAAAATTAACTGAATTGTATCGCACTTTACAATCCCATTCAATCTGCAGAAATCAAGTTATTAAACATTTCAAATAACTTTTTTTTTTTAAAAACTAAATTTGTGCCGTTTTGGTTACGATCTCAAATGGAGGAAAATTTTTTAAATAATGCACCGTTCGATATTGAATATTTGAACCCTCGGCCCGACTAAGTTTGTTTAAATTTCAACCTAGTGTTATAGTAAAACCCAACAAAGTTTCAGTTTGTAGTTAGAGCATTTTTGCACTCTTACATAAGACACGCTCCTCGCATTATGTAATGCACATTTCATTAGGTTTTACCATAGCCAATTTTTTTTTCCAGTTTAGATTGTTACAACTTCACTGCCTACAAACAATTTTTTTTTAATATTTATAATATGGCATTAAAGAAAGAAAAACAAAAGAAAAAACGATAGCGAGATAAAAGTGAAATATAATGTGCCTAAAATAATGGCATTTTTAAATTTTTAACCCAAGACCATAATGACCAGCAACATGGTCATTGGGTAATGAAAATCAAAAAAAAAATATCAGAGGATCGTTTCTTAACGATACATCTTAAGCAACCAACACTCTAAACGGGCGAAGAAACAGTTTTACAATTTTAAAAAACAAAATTATACTTTCGGGGGGAAAGGGCTCAGCTCAACAGATGGCGCTATTCCAGAATGCTTTGAGCGGAGTTGCTGGTTTTCATTAACGAAAACACTACGCAGGTACGCACGGTTACTAGCTCAAAAAGGTACCATCGATTATTCTGATACGGGATGTCCTAAATTTGCGTCTGATAAAGCCGTTCTTTTGGCACCAGCCCATCTGTTGAAACACGAGCCTCCAAAATGGGCCTACCATAGGTCCCGGGATGGGGTCAGTCGATCCCTTTTCCACTACCTTTTTCCCCCCCATGAATTTGTGAGGGGGATGGGGATGAGGGGGGGGGAAATAAGTAAGGTAAGGATGTACAAAAGCCACCAGCTGTCCACCTTTACTCGACTAATAAGTGCAACGGATGCTCTGGTCTAAATTTTTTTAATAATGAAATACACTTCCTAGACGCTACACACTCGGGCCGCTACTTTTTTTTTTTTTAAAACACGAGTATTTACGTCGTTACGATTTCGGTTATGTACAGTTAGGCCTCGTTACAAAACAAACCAAAAAGGTTGGGATTCCGCCTGCTAGCTTCAGCTTTTGGGTGCTAGCATTTATAAATAACTGCCACGGAGAAGGGGAACGGTCGGGTGGGGGGAAGAAACGAAAGGGACGAAGAGTAAGAAATTTTGGGTTGGACTGGGGAGGGACGACGGACGAATGACCACCTTACACGGACAGCGAGACGTAACTGTTGTATTGAGTGATGTTACGCTTGAGGATGTCGCCGCAGGGTCCGAGGACGCGCTCGAACCTAGCACGGTCCAGTTTGACGCACTTCAGCGGTCCGGAGGCCATCACCGTGGCGGCCCTGGGCCGGTCGAGGAGCAGGGCAATCTCACCTGATTTGAACAAAAATGAGGATTCACTCGCACAAACCGACTAAAGTGCGAAAATATCTCGACAAAAGGTCGGGGGGGAGCCTACCAAAATAGTCTGATGGACCCAGTCTTCCCACTTCCACCTGCTGTCCGGTCTCTTCGCGTACCTGGAGGACGACGGCGGTACCCTGGAATCGAGATTTGCTTTTTATCGTCGGGAATTTTCGAGGAGCGCCGTGGGATCCCCCCAGCTTCGCTTCCTTCATAATAGAAAAGACGACGATTGTTACCTCCGAGATGATGAAAAAGTCGTCTCCCTTGTCGCCTTGCTTGACGATCACGCTTCCGTCTTCGAAGGACACCGGTTCCAGGGCGTCGGCCACCGTCAGGCGTTCCCATTTGTCCAGGCTCTCTGAAAAAGACGAGACATCGGACGTGGATTTACGGTCGACTTTAAATTCCACCCCGAAAAAGATAAGGACTGCGGCAATTCTCTCACCTAATATTGATACTTTGGAAAGGAATTCTTCGTACATTTTCCGCTTTCGAATCGTATTACCCTAGAATCGGGGGAGAGAAAGATGTTGGCATCGTACGGTGGCTCAAACGAACACTGCGACGGACGAGGTAGGAGCAAGCCGTCGTCTTACCATGAGAATTCGCCTGTAAGTCTCTCGATCTATCGCCCACAGTTTCACGTCCGTCTTCGCCTTGATCGTGGCCGCCCTGGGGGTTCCATAGATAAGTGCCAGCTCACCGAAACTCCCGCCGTCGCCGATCGTCGTCACCATATCTCCGTTGACGTATACCTGTTGCGGCATCAAATAAGGAGCATTTTGAAATGCCGTTGCGCCATAATTCACCCGTTATTCCCGCGAAACTTACGTCCACTTCGCCCTGATCTATCACGTAAAAGTTGTCCCCTTCGTCGCCCTGCAATATGATAACGTCGCCGGCGTTATTCACGACCGGGAACATGGCGTCGAATATATCGCTCTTCTCGTTTTCGTCCATCTGAGAGAAGAGCACGTTCTTCGAGATGGCCCTAGACAGAGCCGCCGTCGTCGCCGAGTTCTTGGGCACGACCTAGCGGAAGATAGAAAACGAAAGCGATGTTGAAGCCAGGGGTCTCGACCGGCGCGTGGCCGGCATGTTTACCTTTTTGACGTAGTTGGATGCATCCTCCTCGGTGACCGTCTCCGAGCTGACCGCTCCCCTCCGCGGTCGGCGAGTGGCCGTGGGCGTCGGAGACTCGTCGATATCCTCTCCCGGAGGAGTGGTCGCTATCGACACTTGCTTGGCTTTGCTGGTCGCCTCCTGGAAACGACGATAAAACATTGCCATTAGAAAAAAAAAAATACCCGGGGAATGGGGTGGTGAAGAGTGCGGTTAACGTTGGTGCCAGGCGGTTTTGATTCGGGTAGCTTAGTGATTTTATTTGTCATTTGTAAGAGCAAACCTTCAATGGGATTGATTATTTACATCAAACAATCTTATCTCGTTCTTTGTCAATCGCCCTTATTTTTTTTCACAGCATTACAATCAACTGACGATGTTGAACCTGACTAAACTTTTCCAAGAAATGATAAAACCTCGCCGCTTATCGTATCCCAAATGCAACGCGTTAATCGGAAAATGAGAAACTGACATTTTGCAGCAACTGCAGTCAATTTTTATTTGCCGGTCCGTTGCAAATTTTTGCTTATTGATAATGAAAATATTTTGCACGCATTACATTTTTTAGCCATACTTTTATATCTATGTAGGCTGCACGTAAATGCACTGGAAATACTGCACTTTTCCATCTGATGCCACCTAAACAAATCTTTCAGAGAACCTAGCCATTAAAATTATGGAAAATTGCTTTCACCAGGAATCTAGTCGGGATATATTGGAATAACAAGGCAACGTGCCACGTATTCTCCACAGTGGCGCTTCGCATCTACCCACATTTAGTCGAAGAAAATGTGTTACCGCAACGCATAGATCTCTCTCTCACTTACTGAAGATATTTGGTTGGCGGCGTGCTGCGGCACTGACACCGAACGTCGCGCTCCGTCTTTCGGCAGCCGCGACGTTTGCCCACCGACTTTCTTGAATCTCGGTGCTTCGGTCAATGGTCCTTGGGTTGACGTCGACGCCGCCTTATCGACGACCTCCCTTTTCTTACCGTCGCTGGGGCCTCCGTCTCCCCCGCAACAACAACACACGCCTCCCATCGCCAGTGGATGGCAGAATAATTCCTCGACCCGGCTGGGATCGTTGGCCAAAAATAAAATTCCCGACTTGGAAGCTCACTCGGATTAGACACGCAACTATCAGCGAAATTAATTCACGCAGGCGATAGACCCGTTAAAAAAATCCATAAAATCACCCGCCGCTTGGCGTCATTTAACATCACGGCGCTATGGAAAATTTGCGAGTGTAAATCTGGACTCTTGAGTGGAACCACGCGGATTGTTTGCAATGAGAGCACAACACAATACACACCACAATTGATAATCTATATAATGATCGAGATAAAGAGAAAATAACTAGGAGATATTTTCTTAATATGGTGTTCGTACTGAATGCTACAAATTGTTTACGCTGTGTTATTTGTCGATTACCGTACTGCCAATCGAGATTAGATTTTGAATAAAAACAAAATGTCGCATAGGCCTATTCAAAGGAATCCGATAGGCTTATTACGGACGACATTTTTGTATTGGTCGATAGGGAGGTTGCGAAATTTCGCACGAGATTAAATGATACACGAAAAGTGAATGCGTGATGTAACTTCCCGCGTCTTTTCGGCATTTCGTTTGAAACAGTAGGCGTGTTTTAGCGTTATTACCCTGTCATACGCTGTAGTTATCCAGTTTACAAGTAGTTCTTAACTCTTATCATAGGATACGAGCAAAACGCTAAAACGCAAAGTTCTTCATTCAATGATTTTCCTGTACGAAGCATCCATAATTTCTGTTACTTATGTAATCAATATGTTACACCTACTTATGTAGATAACAGGTTGGTTACCCCTTTCGGTTACCCGGCATCGTTATCCAAAACGATAAAACAGCTGGCGTCAACGGTAAAACGCTCAAGGTCCTAACTATGTAGCCAAATGGTAACAAGGTAATAGCGCTAAAACTCGCCTAATTTCTTTTTTTACAGGTTCTACGGGATAACAGTGTTGCCAGTCATAGGGATTTTCACCCAATCTAAATACTTTTCTGCACAAGTTTCAAGACTACGTGTAGAGATTTTGTCGTTTCTAGAGCTCATGGCTTTCACAACCTATAATAAGTAAAGAAAATGTATTTTCCCCAAAATAGTCTAATTAGTCTTACAATTCCGTTTTGAAATTATTTCTTACGAAATTTTACAATTTCACTAATAATTTATATGTTCTATGACAGTCTCACAATGCGAGCAAGTTCAGTTTACAAGTATGGTCCTCTAGACTTTACCTGCCATTAAGTGGCAAAAAATGCACTCTCATATGCAGATTTGTCCAAATTTCTAACCACCTCCACTCCCCTTCTCCCCCCCCCCCCCAAAAAAAAGGGTGTCCAAACTTTAGATACCCCATTCATCCCCCCAATTAATAATTCGTGTTAATTCAACAAAACTCAAGATATGCACTTTGCAAACTGAAATCCAGCTTTTGCCATTGAAGTTTTTATTGAATTTGTTATTATTATTAAATAGGCCCATTACTTTACATTTCTTCACAGCCATTTCTCTTATTTTTTAAGGGGGCTGTCCACACTTTTTAGAGCATGCCTCTATGGGAATTTCCATGTTAAATTCGTCTTCTTTAAACTG
>JAQIXP010001717.1:0-17287 GCA_034700285.1 Proteroiulus fuscus | reverse complement strand
ATTGGGACTTCACCTAAAATTGGGACTTCACCTAAAATTGGGACTTCACCTAAAATTGGGACTTCACCTAAAATTGGGACTTCACCTAAAATTGGATGTTTAACTAAAATTGACCCTTGACCAAAAACAGAATCATAACCTAAGGCCTATGGACCTCAGTCTAAAATTGGAAGTTAACCAAAAATACAGATCTTAACTTTAAATTAACCCTTGGCCTAAAAACAGAATCACAACATAAACTAGATGTTATCCTAATTTATTGTTAGCATGATTACAGTAAATCCCAGCAAATGATAGGCATGCCTCAATGCCCTCTATTGAGAGCATATACAGTCGGGCTCTACATGTCTAGTTCACCATGTCACCACCAGAGGAATACATTTACACCATTTATTTGCATGACATTACTTTTAAGTACTGTTACCTCCTCAAAGAAAAAACATTACTTTTACTGAAAAAATGTTACTAAAATGTCACTAATATTTCATCCCAAACCGGATTAACAGTCCACATTTTATCATTGTTGGCCAACAATGAATAATTCAAACAGCAATTAATGTCCATGCATGCAGCAGGTTAATGATAAATGATTTTCAGCTGCATGTAATTAGCCATTAATTTGCATGTCTGTGAAAAAAGCACCCAAACTAATATGGGCCATCACCTTGGTAAACAGCAAAAAAGAACCTCCCTCATGGATTTTGGTAAACACAAGTGCTTAATTATTGTCATTGATTGCACCATGATTATCCATGCATCCTTGGATGCATGCATGGATGTTAGCTTCCGCATTGCCCAGCATGGTGAATTTCTCGATAGACTAATCTAATGTAGTGACATGGCATATTGTTCAATGTATCTCCTGGTCCATCTGTGCCAGACCATGTGACACACTCAAATCCATAAAGTTGTTTTGGTTGGGTTCATTCCGATTAAAGATGGATCAATCAAGTACACGAATGGGTGCCCGTTACTCGGTTACGCTAACCTTTTTAAGCAAACAACATGTTCCAACTGTCATATGACCAACCTAGTATAGAAAGACGTACGGAAATATCCCAGCTTAACTAAGTACACAAGTACAGCATCCGCCATTACACATTAAAGTTCCTTTTGTCAACTGAGCCCCATACACACTATAGCAAAAAAAAACCATGCAAGTTTGCAGCCGATTAGGTCAGCAATATACTACTGAATTAGACAAAGTTAAAGAGTTTTTGGAATGGTGCCATGCAGCATACCATCTTGGATTATTGAGCCAATGAATTGGAATTCTCGTGTTTCTGGCACTATTCTAGAATGACTAATGTTTGACCATGAATGACCATGCTGTATGTAAGACTTATCCACTCATGTGTGGATAAAACTAGTAACTTTTAAGAAATAAAGTTGAGAATTTTCGTGAACTATTATAAAGTAATTCACGAAATCTTCCATTGATGATGTCGTAACATCCTTCACTTTTTATATATTAACAAAATGGCAAAAGGTAGCTTGTTTTTAACGAAATTATTTAATTATTCTGTAATTTTAAATGTGACTTGAAAGAAATAATACGAAATGCCAATGCTGCCAGATATAAGGAGTTACCAGCAGGAAACCCACAGAAGACAGGGATAAATAGGCTGTATTTTGGTTTGGTCATACTGCTCACTATAAATTGGTTTTCAATGTTTTCAAATTTTACGAAATTTTCTATTTTTGTAACCTCGACTATATGAAATATACACAAATGTATACACGAGTGACGTTTTCTCAATTTTAATTTCGTTTTACATAACTTTTTCGCAACAATTCTATTCTCGAAAAGGTAGAAAAAAATAAATGTATTTAACGAGATTATTTAATTTTTCTGCATTTCTAAATGAGAGTAATACAAATATGATTTTTAAGTATTTTCCAAAAATTTTATTAAATTTATAATTTTGAACATTAAAGAGAAAACAGCAACTTTCCAATGCAGCAGAAATTCGCAATAAAAATTAAGAAACAAATCCTAATTTTTTTTATTTTAAAATATTTCAATTTCAAAATTATTTCTCAGGAGTTTCAAGATATTTTTTTTTCCAGATTATTTTAAGAAGTTATAGTTTCTTTCTCCACGATTTTTTTGCAATAAATCACATGATATAACAGCAAAAATTAATTTTTTTTCATTAAAGTCACTAGTACTAAGAATATTAATATCATATATTGTGTAATAAATGTTACCTGATAGGCAACACGTCAAAACTGTAGAAAAATAATTTACTAGCTCAACACTGTTCATCGATCAACTTCATTTCATTTCATAAAAGACGTGGCAATACTTTGCACAAGTTAAAAATATACGAAAATCACAACTTAAGCCATATTTTACGTGCTAAACAAGCTTAAAAGTGAGTCACAAAAAATTATACGTAGCAAGAACAAAGGTATATAGTTGAATATGAATGATATCATGCTAGTTGGATCAGTAAAAGACAATTTTTGCAGAAATAAAAATACTATCAAACAAGGCAATATTTCATGGAGATAAGCCAGGCTCGATATATTTTCAAAACTCTTGTTTACAATGCAAATTCATAAAAAACAAAAAAAAATTGTTTGACAAGCTTGAGTATGCTCATGCATATGCAGTATAAAAGTGCATAAATTCTATCACAGGGTTGAATGCACTACAACATTGAGAAGGTTTGATTGACAAACATACATTTCACACGATTGTTAAACTATTTCTAAAATGTTCTTGCCTGAATTTTCCAGGATTTCCTGGTTTGTTTTTACAAATTTCTATGTTCTTCAGAAATGGTTTTAGTACGAGGGTATGTTACCTTAAAGGGGAAAGTCCCACTTTGAAAGTAGGTGATTGTAGGAGGAAGAAGAGCATGAAAACTTAGGAAAGTCATAGAAATTGCAACTTAATTTGAGCCTATCAAAGGCTTGAATATATGGATTTGGTTGAAAATGCAAAGCCCAAAAAAGTGCCATTTTACTGACAGTATGTGGTGCCCTCTACTGGATAAAAGTCATCAGCTCTCGACTTGCACGTCTGAGGACACCACCAATTTTCAGTGTTTGCTGAAATCTATGTAAAAAGGCGCCTAACATGTATTTAGCAAAAGCCGTGATTTCATCGCAATTATGGAAATTTTGCTACAAATATTCTTGCCACAGTCATTCATATCTACCAAGTGTGTACAATTTAAATATTACTTGATACAAGGTGGGACTTTCCCTTTAATAATCCCTTTTATAATCGGATCATATTTGTTGCCACATTATACTTATTTTGAGTATTAAACATGGTAAAGATATCAGAAAATATTCTCAAACTTGTAAAATATATAATTTTTTTAAAAAATACTTAATTGAGTCAGGATTGTTTAAAATAAGTTTACTTTGCATCTAGATTGCAGATCAATTCTAAAGCAAAACAAATAAAATTACAGTAAGATTTTTGGATTTTAAGAATTTAATTAGAAAAATGTAATAAATTTGCATATTATTCTACAGAATATTTATTTTCTGGAATGCAAAATAATTCAATATTACCATGTAGATTTTTTTCCATAAATATCGTGTCAGACTGCAGTTTTTCTGCAGAATGAAAAATTTTTCAATCTGAAGTTGCAGTAGCTGCAGTAACATTTTCACTGAATTGTAGTATATAGCATCATGTTTTAGATGGACCCATAATGGCCCCAGGTTTTGATAGTATCATGCACTTTTGTGATCCAGTTTGCAAGTAGTCTTAACAGCATCATAGTTCATAACCCGAATGCCCTGTTCTCTGTATTTTTCTGTGATCTCAATTGGTACTGTACCCATTGAGGTAGATCACAAGTGGGTAACCCTTTTTGTTTCCTTGCACTGTGATCCTGCACATAAAAATGCAAAAACGCTTCAGTTTCAGATAGTGTAGCCAATTGGTTACGCGGTACAATATGTCTACTAGATTGGACTGGGTTTTAAAGTGCAAAATGAATGGACTTAAACTATAGTTGAAATAAAGTAGGAAATGCCAAAAAATATCAATTTAAAAAGCAAGATTTAATCAAAATTACAGTTAAGCCGAATCCATTCATATAACATGATGCAATAACTGATATTGCTAATATATTAGTAGCAGACATGCCAGCATCAATGGTTTCTGAGAAGTGAACAATATATAGTCCTTTACATCTGTATTAAATAATATCATATCAGTTGTAACACAAAAGTTCCACAAATGAACAAAGCTCACCATCTGCCTTTCCCAGAATCCCTTAAGCCTTACATGGCCATTAAGAAACCTTCTGAATGAACAATTGGATGTCATTGGAATTGGAAATCTCCACATGAATCCACACCCGTGTCTTACAGATTGGAAATTATGGGGGGAAAAAAGAAGGGTTAAAGAAATCTTAGAGATCTTGATATTGGATTTGTGTGTTTAATTTTCTTAGCAGGGGAAGTATATATACTATACCATGGAAGAAAAGAGAATCGCTTAACAATGACAAGTTAATTACACATTTTGTGGGATGTTGGATGCACCAGGTGTTTGTGGTTGAGGCCATATTGAGAGGAAATCGATGGATTATCAGGGTATTAAATACATGTGCAGCCAAAACCCAGTTAATACAATGTCTAAATATATTCAATGGTTATGCTTCCTAAATGCACACTAAACAATTCGTGCCAAGGTCCCCCATCATGTATTGTTTTGATTTCATGGCTGAGATCAATATGAAAAATGATAACAAATGACCATTGAAGTATGTTTGTTTTAAAAAAAAATCAATAGCATGTTTGTTTGCTGTAGCCTTACAGTTTGAACAATATTCCATCAAAATGCCAAATGTTGCCTGTGGAGTTTCTACATGAGCGATTTCCATTATGAAATTTGATGTAAAAACTAAAAAACCATCATGCATTGGTATATTATATATACCCTAGCTACATCCGTTTTCAAGAAAACACACACTGGGGGGCCTATTAGTACATTTTTATAGCTAGTATATTGCATTATTGCTGGTGATTGTCACGAGGCCATTCAGTGAATCCATCGACTGTTTGTTGATTTGAAAATTACAACTGTGATTTTCACATCAATTAAAAATAAGATTTTGGAGAGGAGATACCTGATTTTGCTATATGTGATGCAAAAGTGTGAGAAAGAAAGTGTGACTTACAGAGAATGCATATACAGAACATAATTATATTGTAATGTATGCTGCTTGGAACTTTCCCGCCAAAAGTTTATTTTTAGGACTGGTTAAACATTGCAACAAATTTACATTTTGCGAAAAAATACTTATTTTCTCAGTTTATCTGCTCTTTTGCCTGCTGGGAGGGGGCTTAAATCATGTTCTCTAGTCTACCCAATGGAAAAACTAATTTACTGTACTGTCTAGGTTCTCTATACAATCTTAACTCTCTAGTGAAGACGTCTAGACAATATTTTCAGAGACTAATTTAGCAGATAGTGGCTGGTTTGTGGTAATAAAGTCCAGTTTGGAAAAAGTTAATAGCCAATGCTAACATAAGGAAACTAAACTATTAAATCTTTACACCTGTATATTAAAAATATTGTATGATATAACACATCACCAATCTTATCTTGTTTATAGTATAACCAATTTATCATAACTTTATTGCCTCTTTTAAATCAACAGGGGATGTTAGGTAATTTCTAGGCCTAGCATACTAGCAGTCACTCCGGCATGTAGCGCAAGCCCACTTTTCCGAGATGATGCAGAAGTGGCAATTACTATACTACTGGCATTGCGTAAAAACTACCCAAGGAAAATGCTAGTAAAATTTATTACAACTTTTATGTTAACTAATCACATTTTTAATTGACAGTTAAACAAAAAATCTCTTCAAAACTTGAAATTCATACATTTTTCATACATTTCCAAATTAATTCAAGGTTTGTTTTTGCTTTGAAATATATAAAACTAACATTACTGTAGAACCTTTCACTTCAAACAGAATATTATAAGAGATGTTTTTAAACAATGAATAAACCTAAAGTTCTATGGTGTTTGGACAACAATATGAAAACAAGTATTTTTTTAAAAAAGAAAGGTTTCATTATAGTGCACTTGTCAAGCACAGAAAGGCTTAGTCGGCTAATTACGCTATACTGGACTCATTAGCTTAGCTGCTGTAATTTATCACTACAAGTTATAACATAAATTATACATTTAGTTTTGACATTGTCCAAGTGGGATTTGCAAGTTTAATTTAAATTAGGGATTGTGCAATGAACAACAAAACCAGATAAAAATATATGATTAACAACAAATGTCTAAAATTTTAAATTTTTAAACTTTTTGTCACGAATAAAACTGGACTTTTGCCACGAATTTTTAAACTTTTGCTGTGTATCATATACTCATGCAATTTTATCAACTTTCTTCCTTCAAATTAAAAACGAAAAATCTATATTATTGTCTAGGTGGAATTGATTTTGGCTCCCTTATACTCTTTCCTGCCAAAATTGATTAAAATTTGTCAGAAATAATGCCACAGAAAATATTATGTCTGTTTAAGTTTCCTGGAAACAATTCCATGCTAAAAATCAATCAAAGGGAAAGTCTCACCATGCAGCAAGTATAATATTTAAATTATACACACTTACTATATGAATGACTGTGGCAATGACAAGTGCAGCAAAGGTTCCCTATTGAAGAAATCACATTTGCTAAACACATGTTGGGCGCCATTTTCCCATAGATTTCAGCAGACACTAAAAGTTGGTGGCGCCCTCTAAGACATGCATATGTAAGGTTTCGTGAGAGCTGATGCCCTTTATCCAGTAGACGGCGCTTCATGCCTACTGTCAGTAAAATGCATTTGGCAATTAAATGTCGTGATTTCTTTAATATGAAAACTTTTCTGCAATTACTATTGGCACAGCTATTCATATATTGTAAGTGTGTACAACTTAAATATTACTTGCTACATGGTGAGACTTTCCCTTAAATTAATTTTAGTTTGTTTGACAGGCCATGGATTAGTAACTCTGGGTTTATAGGTCGAAATTCCAAGTTATATTCAAAAAAATTTAAATATTGGCAATGGCATCAAAGCAATCAATGTTTCTCTTTCAGAAAAAGCTTTTTTCTTAAAAAAAGAAAAAAAATACACACGCTTCCATTAATCTGAGAACCTGAATACATTCAACCAATCTTGCATCTGTTTTCTACGTGTATAATTTACCAAATCCCAAACTTGGTGGAAATGTTTATATGCATTGCATGCTTGCATTTTTATTTACATTTGCTTTTGTGCATGAAGGTCATTCACGAATATACGTAACCTATAATGTATTCTAGGATAATGTCGATTGTTTAATTCACAAGTAGTGAATAAGCCAAAAGTTGCTTTTGAGATAATGTTTTTATGGGGAAACGGTATAACTTGGAAATAAACAATGTAATGTTAAAATGGTGGACATTTGGTTAACAGATGAAACAATATATATATTTTATAGGGAATGTGCTAATGTTTGTTAAATAATTAAATTAGTAAATTAATTAAGTCATTTGATAAATAAAAGGCTTAAAAATGCAAATTCGCTAGTTTAACTTTGATTAATTTTGCAGGTAAGCGAACAAATTAATTGTGAAGTAGCACATCTGCACATCCACAGTTTGTATATTGAATAAAAAGAATGCAAACAAAAATTAGCAAAAATTGTCATATTGGCCACTTGTATTTTAATAAAAATCCAGGTATCTAAAAATGTTTAAAAGTTAAGCTAACGAATGGTACTATTCACTACTTGTAACTTTTAGGAATGCTATATACCTTGTTGGATATATGCGCTACTCTTCACTTCTGTACACTGTAAAAATTGTGTTACTTGTTTCAAGGAACCAAGTCACCATAATCTTGCTATCAATTTTAAGTCACACTTTAAACTTAATTTAAGTTACAAACAAAGAAATTAAGATTCCATTTTGATCTTGTATCTTATATCAAGAACAACATTCTTGATTTAAGATACCTTTTGACTGAAATTAAGTTTAAAGTGCGACTTAAAATTGATAGCAAGATTATGGTGACTTGGCTCCTTGAAACAAGTAACACAATTTTTACAGTGTAACTTTAACAATTATTGGTTAAATTAATTTCTGGACACTTCCAGGATCACAATAGTGCAATCATCTCATTTTTGACAAATTGGCTTATTCGCTACTTGTGAATTGAGCCATCGATGTGCACCTATAGACACCCACAGGACTATATATATACGTATAGGATTTACATAGAGACGTGTTAAAAAGCAGTCAAAGAAACAATCTTATACTCAAAAATTGTAAAAATTGAAATTGAAAAATATATACTGCAAGTTTAGTCAGTTCAGAAATGTCTTATTGCATTAAAAGAATAAAAGCAAATTCAAAAAGTATTAATATAGGGCCTGCACATGAGCAATGCAATATCAACAACATTTTTTTTTAAACTGAAACTTATTTTTCCAATTGTGTCAAGTGAGCTACTTGGTAGCAATCGAAGAAACTAATTAAATCACTGATGCCAGCAGTACAGAACGATTTCTGAATGAAACACGTAATTACAATTAAAGTATCCATGCTTAAGAAGTTCAGTCTAATTACTGGAAGTTGTGATTGCCATTTTGTATAAACACAATGTAGTTTGTGAGCCAGTTGCCATGGAAACCTTGTAATCAGTTCACAATTTCATGTAATTAATCTAACCATTGCAAATTGAAGTCCATTCATTAGCTGTTTTTGTCTTGGAATTTCAAATGCTGAAATCAGCAGAAAACAGGAATTCCAATGCGGTTGTCACATATTGTGTTAGAAATGTTTGTAAATTCAGAAACAGGGCCTATATTGCGCAAGTAGTCCAATTGCTTCGGTTCATTCCTAGACTTTTAATTACAAAAGTTTAGTTTTAAAAGGATCAACTGATGTAATCTACGAGCTTAGCCCTCATTTTGGAAACTCTATTCAACAAAAGAGTGAACTGTAGAAATAAGTTTGACCAACCAAATAGCCGAGTCTGATTTTACTTGGCAGTTTTTCATTAATTTTTGATCCCAAAATATATTTTACTGTTTATACACATTTAAAGGGAAAGTCCCCTTTGTAACAAGTAATACGCTCGTATTCAAGTTATTCTCACTTACTAGATATGAATTACTGTGAATTAATAAGTGCAGTAGAGTTTCCATATTGAAGAAATCATGACGTTTGCCAAATACACGTTAGGCGCCATTTATACAGAGATTTCAGCAGGCACTGAAAGTTGGTGGCGCCCTCTACAGGACGTGCGTGTCTACGTGTTTCATGAGAGTTAATGCTTTTTATCCAGTAGAGGGCGCTACATACTATCAGTAAAATTTCGCCTATTTGGGCTTAGCATTTTCAACCAAATCCATGTATTCAGGACATTTTATTTAATGATTAGTAAACTCAAATCAAATTGCAATTTCATGCATGCCTTTCCTGATTTTTCATGCTCTTCTTCCTACAACCCACTTCTTTCAAAGTGGGACTTTCCCTCTAATAGAATAAACCAAATTCAAATTATAAGTTACCTTTTTCATGTCCATTCCTATATATTTTATCAAAATTCAAGAATTATAATTTTAAATGAGATTTTGTTATATTCCGTTACTTTATATTTCAATATTGAATATTCTGAAATTTTTAATGTTTATAATGAAAAAACAGTCGCTTGCAAAATGATAAGGTTTTGTATAATGTTACATTTCCTCTATATGAATTTTTCATGTGTATACCTTAGCATAAATAATTCAATAAGGCAGACTACATGCTTATACAATTAAAAAAATAATTTTTGCATTTTTTATGATTTAAATTCAGAAATAGTCTAAACTCATTTTCGTTTAAATTATGCATGAGAGTTTCTGAAATGCATGCAAGCTTGTGTAGCAGTAAATTGTGATTCGAGTTCTCAATTATTAGCTTAATCAGAGCATTCACATTAACATTTATGATAGTGATCAATTCTCTAGATATTGATTAGAATTCCAGAATCCTGCTTACATATATAATTCCACCCTACTTAAGTGGCGCCACCACACAAGTCGATTCCACTATTTTTTTGACCTGTGCCCGCCACCTAGCGCCATGCAGTTTCATTTTGATCGTTTACAGTCGCCACCTTTAATCTAAAAAAAACCCACCATTTTTGACAAATTGAAAGCACATCATAAGACTTAATTGAGGTTAATTATCGCAATGCATGACATTTCCCCGCAGCAATTAATACCAATTCACCCCATGCAGGTTTCCATAAATCCCGAATTATATTTTAATTCAGCCAATAATCACAATTCTGCCCCTCCCCTGAGAAATGGCAATAAAATATACCCCAGTTTCACATAAGCCTGAATGTATTTGTATTGCATTCACGTATATAGTTCTGCAGGGCAGGAGCATATCACTTAAAAGCCTAATTAATGGACCATTTTCATGAAAATATACCCCCAATTTGTGTAATTAACTGCACTCAATTAAGCAGCATTAAAGGCATTTTAAGACAGTTCATAATCGTCATTGAAATCAATGAAATAGGACTGCTGAGACAAAATATCTGCAATCAAAGTTTAGCTGCTAAATTTTGCGAAATGTTTATCACAGAAAGAATTCCAAATGCTTGAAAAGGCTTTTGTTGCATTACTATTTCCGTAAACAAGTGAGACAAATTTTGATTTGCATTTCTCACTTTGAATACAAATGCAATGTAAATTATTTAGTAAACAACAGCTAGGTCCCATATAGAAGATAATACATAGAGCAAGTATAGCAGTCCTTAATTTTGGATGTGGTTTATTTTCTTCAAATAATTTATTTATTTACAATTTGAAAGTTGTTTTGCAAAGAAATTACTGAAAATAAGGTTGTATTTCTGAAGTTCTGATTCATTAAACCTGCTCTTACTTTTAGTCTCGCATCTCGTGTGCTTGGTTATGTGATCCATGACGTCATGAATTAACCATACCTTTAAAAACGCCTTTAGGAAATGTGCAGCAGGGAGTATGTGTAAGAGGAAAAAGGTTCCACAAGGGCTCATATTCCAGGATAACATGCCAGTCCAGAGACATTGTAAAAAAATGAATTCATTGTATTGTATTTTAAATTGTGACTCCTGACTGGATTTTTAATATTTTGAGGTAACCTTGATTTGACAAGAGTGCGTCACACTATATCACATAACGTGTTATATAGCAAAGTTATACAACTTGTTGCAAAAAGGGAAGAAAAAAGTTATATAACATGATGTTATTTAACCATTTTTATGTTACGAACTTAAAATCAATTTCGTTATATAACAATGTTTTGTGATCTCCCTTACAGAAAATATCATGTTTATTACATGTTTTCAAACATGGTAAGAACATGCATGGTTATCAATGTTTTGTACATGAAAATAATGCATTGGGACATGTAAGTGCCATAGTGAAAACATTGAAATGGTGTCTTGTTCAAATTGACACGTAAATTATATGTTTAGAACATGTATTGCCTAACTTGTAGTTGTCATGTTATCAGAAAACATGTAAAAACACAGCATTTCCATGTTGTCATAGTGGTGGCAGAGTGTTAATTTGAACAACATGTAAATAGTGTGATGCTTACATTTGAAATACATGTAAATAATATGTCACATTTCTGTTAGGGTATACTATAGTTGCAACAGCAATTAAATGAGCAGTTAGAATCTATAATCACTATCGTTAGAAGTAGCAGTTTTAGTAGCAGTCTGAGGTGGACTGTCCAGCGTTTGACCCACATGGACTACTAAAATTTTGTAATTTAAAAAGTTTAGATTTGTTGACAAATTTGGGTGAAAAAAAACTATCCTTAGGCCTTTGTGGAAGTATCACTATAATTGCAAAAAAAACCTGGAAAAGTTCAAAGACAGGTTTTATGATTTGAAACAGCTAACTTTTAACAGTTATATTTAATAACAATTTAATTGCATTAAAACAGAATTACTTATACAATGATTATACAGTATAGTTTGACTTTAATGCGTTAAAGCTAAAAGATTAAAAGCATTAACTTTCTCTTCCCACCGAGGTAGCAGT
Source organism: Proteroiulus fuscus (assembly GCA_034700285.1). Lineage (NCBI taxonomy): Eukaryota > Metazoa > Arthropoda > Diplopoda > Julida > Blaniulidae > Proteroiulus > Proteroiulus fuscus. The sequence continues at coordinate 5,226 of JAQIXP010001717.1, read as the reverse complement.
TAGTTTTGATTACACAGTTAATTGCAATTTTGAATGATTAATTAGCGAATAGGCCCTTAGCAATGTTTGCGCAACTTAATATGTGTATCGTAAAAGGGAGAAAATGTTAACCATGCAATGATGTGCCCAACATATAAGTTACGAATTTCAAATATATCCTTTTATAATACAAATTTCCCAATACACAAAATCCCTCTAAGAATTAAAAACAAATATTTTCCTAATGCAATATTTTTCTTGAATGCGGAAATAAGCATTTTTATTAAATCAACTGCTACGCTGTGCAACTGCTAGCTCATGTCATACATAATTTATATTTATTCTGTTGGCCAATCTTACAAACCTATTTTAAATTAAATTGGACCCTAAAGATATATTTTTCATTTCACGAGAGGTTTTCGTACTGCAGTTCATTAGCTAATAACGTATATAAGCACGCATGAGGATCGTTCGAAAAAAATCAAAACCTTAATACCAACATATATTAATCATATAAACGATGATTATTTTTAAAAAAAATACCACAGAAAATTAACTGCCCTGCAGAAAATGGCTATATATAACAAAATATATATACCAGTGCTGTTTCTGTGGAAATTATATAACACAATAGATTCTAAAGGAACAGGCTTACACTTCATTAATCTGCAAAATATTCTGCAGATTTGCTTCAGAAAATGTCCTGCAGAATATGTTTCACATACATGAAGTGCAATGCAATGATATTCTTGCAGAAAGTATTCTACTATATGATTTCTGCAAGAAAATAATATATAACATCTTATTAATGGATCTAACTGATATTTTTTGAACGTCCCTCGCATGCAATGAAAAAAAAAACTATTTTAGATAATTTACAAGGTTTTCATATAAAACGCAAAAGGCTTTTAAGATTATTAAGACAATATATAATGGATTATTTATTTTCAGTGCATGGTAGAAGCCAAATTACAGAAATTGGGCGTTTTCATGCTGTTATATAAAGAAGGCAAAAGCAATGTTATTAAGGCTTATAAATTTTTGTATCATAAATCTGTAGATACTTTGCACAAGATCGATTCATAAATTTGAATATAAATGATGGGTTTATGGGTGTGCCTATATTTAAAATCTACTATATACTTTTTATAACAAAAAGTTGCAGGTGTAAAATATTTTACCCATAAATAATGCAAGCCAGATTATGCTATACAATTACTGTTTAGTTGGGTCTTTAAATAGGCCAAACTATCCGGATTATAGTTATTATACAACAAAGAAATAAATAGATCTATATGAAATCTCCTATATTCTGATAATTACCTAAAAGTGAAGATAATTTTCAATTACTGCAGGTAATATGAATTATAAGGAAAAGTCTCACCTTTAAAAGAGTACCTTTTACAAGAAAGACAATAGTTTCAGCAGACTTATACCATAATTAAGAAATCATTACTCTCCTAAAATATATGTAAGGTGACATTTTAGATCATATTAAGTGGATATTACTGGCTCCATCTAGTAGTTTCTTACGCTTGCCTGAATTAAAACAATTGAAAGTGTAATTCGTCTGTTGGTGGCGCCACTAATATTTGCGAAAATGGCTACTTTTCATGAAAAACATTTTCTACCAAATCACGCTGTTGTCAAACAATTTACAGTTATTTTCACGAATTTTTGCAAAATGTATTTTATAAATTATGATTATCTGTTACTGTAACATCTGCATGGAATGCAAACCGGAAAGAATTCTTTCCAAATTAAATATTACTCTGCAAAAATTTTTTTAGAGAAAAAACCTTTTGTTATGCTACTGCACACAGCACATGACATTGCAAGTTAATAAAAGCAAGAATAAAACAAGCGTAAATTGTAGCAAAATAATGTGCCCATTTTCATCATTGATATACTGACCAAAACTGACCAAGCATGAATGTTCCAGAAGAGCAAACTCACAGTGCACAATAATTGTCTTAGGTCAAATGACTTTTAAGGCGAATAGCCAGAAATACTGAACACAATTTATAATGAGAAGAAAAGAATAAGTGAAGAATAGAAATTGACAGAAATTACATTGAAACTATTTGTTTAAAAAAACTAATTAGACCCTGCACTTACTATGTTAGTACAATCAGCAATTCTTATTGTGCAACATACATAACAGTGAATCCTTGAAACGAGTATATATGAGACAATTCATAAACTTAAGTTTTAAGTAGATTCTGGACAATTTAATTTAACTAAAAAATTCATGATAATATCAGAAAAGTCCATTATACTTTCTCCGTGTAAAAGGAAACCCTTGCAATAATTTATTTCTATTAAATTACAAAAAAACCTTATAAATTTATGTCTATTAGTTTTTGTATTAATAAAATGATTTTTATCCACTATGTCCATTGACTTTCAGATCAATAGTTAGGTCCATTTGTCACTTTGACCATCGAAACAGTCAGCCTTAAAACCTTGGAATTGTTTCAAAATTGGCAGCAAGTTTATGTGAAGAAAAACCCAAGAGTTGAAGTAAAAAAAAACTTTCAAAGAGAGCTATTGTTTCAGAAATGCTAACCATCATTGAATGAAAACTGTCAAAGTAGAAAAAAAAAGATAAAGACAGAAAAAAAAAAGAAATTGCAAAAAAAAGGAAACCAAAAATGGGTTGAACTCTATCTTATAGGAAAGAAAATGAACAGCAGCACATTTTGATATAGCTTTTTAAATTTCCATCCAAATATATTTCATTCCTGGTGCCAATGATAAAGTGTGTTTACGGCAGGCCATTGGAAACAAAAAAAACCCCTATAACTCCATTGATTGTTTTATACGATATAGATATTTCGATGGCAAAATAACCATTGAATAAAATGGATATAAATATATAGCAAATATATACATTCACCAATTTAAAATATACAAAAACACTATAAATCGGCAACAGCATTTTCCTAAACCATTTAAGACATGATAACGAAGAAAGTCAGGTATAACATTATAAATGTACCATGAAATCTAATTTATCAAATAATAGAAAGTAAAATTAAAATGTTATTATTTATAAATATCCAAGATTTTAAATTTAAAAAAAAATTAAAATAAAATGATTCTTTATGTTATAGCAAATTGTTCTTTATCTATTTCTAATGATGTAAAGTACTTAACAATATTTGCATTTGCTTAAAAATATAATTTTTATTCTTATAAAAGCTATGAAAAAAATAGCACTGTATACAGGGTGGCCACTAATTATTATTTAAAATTTCTTACTTTTGCACACATATGCATGTTTAAAAATTTTTGTCTGATGTATAGCCTTCGATTTCATACCCATTTTGCCTAATTCCTAATATTTTTGCTTGAAAAAAAAACTGGTTTATTTATTATAGCTGGTTATTTTAACAATTAGAGTAAGCAATCCAATATTTAGCATAAAGGACTTTAAATTTTTCAAGCAATTACAATTTAATAATATAGTATCCCATTCTTACATCACACTTTCTAATTCACACTCAAGTTTATATAATCTGCCTTGCTTTCATTTAAAAATAGGCCATTTTGCCTGGCCATAACCTTTTCGCTTTTCCTGATTTTGTTGAATGCCGCAAACCATGATAGATAGAAAACAGGTAGGTTTGTTCCACCTTTAGAAACATGCCTTTAAAGATCATTAATTGAATCAAGACAGAAAGTGAGCAAGCCCAAATCACAATGTATATATAACACACACAATAATAAATGTATACATGTATCTATTTTGTTTGTGGGAGAGGAGTAATTTATTGGAAAGAACAACAAACTAACAGACAGTCATTAATTTCGGATGGAGTTTGGAATCACTCGAAATCAAACTGCAACAGGAAAAAAAAATTACCATTTCATTCTTAAAGCCTTGAAGTCAATCACTCTATAACCTTTTCCCAACGTGTATTGAACATCATCCATATACCAAAACAAGATCAAGATCCTTTGTGCAATAAAGTCAAACAAGTAATGAGGCAACGTTCAATAATGAGGACAAAACAGTGCAGCAATTTGGTAATAATTAGTATAAATAGCATTTTAGGAAAATCCTAAGAAATATCCTCATCAAAAGTCTTTAGTACTGACCATAAACAACTCTGCTTATTATAAGATTACAAAGCTTTTTTGTAGTTTATTCTGGTGATTAGTGATGTCAACTGATAATTAAATATTGATACCGGTAGTGATCTGTACAACTAATGTTTACAGAGATATAACTCAACAATAAATATTATATCATAATGCTTTATATCATTAGGTCTATAGAGCTTATAGTCAACTCCCTGGTGAAAAGAGCAGCTGAGCAGCATAGTTCACTGTTAACTGAAATCTCCATATTAAATTTAAGTACTTTCTAGGGGTTGTACAGAATTTGAAGTCCTATCTAACCACACACTTTGGAGTCGAGTTATGGGTTGATGAAATAATGGGACCCATTGCAGTGGGACTAAATAGATTTCAAAAGCGTTTTTTTTTTGCAATAACAAAATTTCCCTAATTACCAATGTTAATTAACTTCCACAGTGTGCAGTCTCATAGCAGCATGTCCCATTATGAAGTGCAACCATAGTCTTGCTAAACTCAGTATAAGACATTTTCTCTGTCTTAAGTCTCATTACAATGGGATCTTTTCAAGTCTAGTAACTCTATAGGCCTACCATTTGGTCTAATCTTATTACGCAGTTTCAATCAAGGGGGTACCATCCCATAGCGGCTGAGCTGAAAACGTATCCAAGCATTGAAAGTCGCCATCTTGCCAGAATTGCCGCCATTTTAATGGTGATGGAGGAAATTGTAAAAACTATCTCAATGAACTAGGGAAATTAAGGAAATAGTTACCCTTATTGGTATCACTGGCTTCTATCCTAGAACTCCAGGGTCGTAGCTGCCGGGAAGGGGGGCAGGGGGGCGGCTGCCCTCCCAGACTCGATCAGAGGGGGCAGCAAAATGCCAGTCTCCCTCCCGTCCACTCGAAGTTTTTGACTAATTTTAACCCATTTGTGAGGGTTTTTTGAGTAAAAAATTCGCCTGCGGCGCCATTTTGCTGTCAATAACATGGCAAAATTTGTGATTGTTTTAACCCATTTGTGAGGGTTTTTGTGTAAAAAATTCCGCCTGCGGCGCCATTTGCTGTCAATTTTTGCAGTTATGTACAAAAGCCTTCAAATTTTTGCCTGCAGGCCAAATTTTGAAGAGAAAAAATGTTTTGGGGCGGCCCCTTCCCCCAAA
>JAQIXP010001716.1:0-17288 GCA_034700285.1 Proteroiulus fuscus | reverse complement strand
GTCAATTTATGTTTAGCCATTATTGATTAATGTGTACTTTTATTTAACATGGAGATTCCCATAGGAGCATGTATGCTCTAAAAAGTGTGGACAGCCCCCCTTAATGTGTTATTTATCAAAAGCTATGGCCTGGTAGACACCAATCAATCATTTAATTTTTAGAAAATGTCCTAACTGCATCCTGACAAATGCAGGTTTTTCACAGAAATTATATAATGAATTGTGAATTAAAGCAAATTTTCTAGAAAACAGAATAGAAACTGGATATTTTTCATTGGACTTTTCTTGGATTTAGAATGGCCCAACATTATTTTCACATTAATTGTTTCATAATTTTGTTTGGAAATTCAAATTCAAAATAGTTTTAAACTTGAAACATTTCCATACAAAAAATATAAATTTATTTAAAAATACATATATACAGGCTTACAGATATGTATTTGAAAAATTTCAATCTCATTTGGTGATGGCTATATTAGTAAACTCTACGTGCCCCCAATTTCAACTCTATTACTTAACTGTCACTTCAAATCATGATATATTTTTACCACATTTTAAAGTAGCCAATGCATAGCTACCGGGTAATATTTCCCCCGTCAAAGAAGTTTTATATCTACATATACAGGTAATAGCTTGGTTTTTTAATGAAAAAAATTAACTATTTAAATTTTTATAAAACTTAAAATAATCCTTAAATTAAGTAAAAATGCATTTCAACAAAAAATAATGTTACGGCGGAATATGATATCGAACGATGTAATCACATTTTATTTCCATGCTCTAGAAGTGCATAACAAATCTAAAGTGTACAATTTATTTAAATTTTAAACATTTAAGTTAAATAATCTAAAGGTATTTGTCAATGGATTTTAGGCATTAAAAATATGAATAAACCAAAATTTCACAACAGTATATAGTTAGTGATAGCAAATGCATTTTTGAAATATAAAACAATCATTTTTGATTAAAGCGGCTTGTGAAATTATTTTATTACATATACACAAATTTAGAATAATGAAAAATTTTGAAGAAATATATGTGAATAAAATGCTCTGAAGTGCTTTTTGTAACCCTTATATAGAAAATTTTGGTTAATAATGAAAGAGTTTTAATAACCAATGAAGTACAAATACAATCTGAGATGCAGTGTATGCATTTTAGAATGCATTATACAATGCATTATATATTTCAGAATGCATTATACAGTGCATTATACATTGTACATGTACATTTCAGAATGCATTATATGCATTTGTTAAATGAAATGTATTTAATACTGCATTCGAAAATAAGTATTAAATAGTTTTTATTGCCAGTTTATATCTGAATTTGCATTTATATAATACTTTGAAAAATACATTTGATAATAATTTAAATATATATTGTATAATGCCTTCTCAAGAGCATTTTAAAACGTAATTTTTTAACAATATTTATACTTTCATAAATGATTTTTAAAATACCCTATATGGAGTCTAACTTACATGATGAAACTTTTTCAAATGCATTACAATTTCAAGTGAAAATACATTTAGAAATGCATTCCAATTTAATTGCATTCCTAAATGTATTCTAAAATATTTGTTTAAATAATTCAGTATAGTTTATTTGCAGTGTGTAAACATTCTCAAACTATGAAAACATTTGAAAACTATTTGCATAATCTCTTTATATATTTGAGAATAAAATAAATACTGTTTATAACAGAAAAATCTCTGGGGTATGCAAAATTTAAAGTAACTTTTGCTATAATTTTCCATAAATTTACTTTTAAAAGAAGTTGGAAAATGGAAGAGCATCAGTATGTGCTTATACATAATAACAGAAATTCAAAATATTTAATACAGTAATTATACATACAGGACATTACAAGAGTACTCGTCCTGAATAAATAAAAATGTAAGATGATAAAATTAACGGTTTGTTATCATAATTCCTATGATTTATCGTTTGAACATGTAACATCAATCACTTTTAGATCATATTTAACAATGTAGGCTTACTCATTATACGTGAAAGACTAGTTATTACATAAAGCTCGTGTTTAATATTAAATATATTTTAATTTATTTTAAAAAAAAAAAAAATCATGTTTATGGCCTACCTGAAAACCCACATACGTACTAATTAAGCACTTTCATGAGGTAACCCTTGTGTAACATGGTCAAGAGCTTACCAAGCAAAAAAATAAAAAACTTTTTCAATGACTTTCTTTTCAAGGACCAAATTTCAAGGTAGAAAACTCCAGTTTGGAAATCTTAAAATGAATTTAAGTATTATATGCATGACTATTTTTCTACTATTAAAATGTTTTAAACATTACAACTTCAAATGGCAAAAATAAAACCATAAAAATTATGATTTTTATATTTTTTTCCCAGAAATTTTTAAAAACTTCAAAAGACTTCATGTAATTGTTATACATTTTAGAAATACATAAATTATTGAGGTGAAAGATATTAAAAAGCAATAATCATATTGTGGGTGTATGATTGCTATTTCCTTTTAGGAATATTTAGGGACCGGTCCAATTATTTATTCTTTGAGACGAAGGTGGGTCCATTAATAATAATATCATATTTCTAAATAAAAGTATATTTCACATAATATCATGTTATTAATACTAGAAAACTAGATATCAAAACTTCAACATTGTTATATTTAATTAAGTAGTTATTGTCTTTACTTTCACGTTAACAAGATTGACATAAATTTCAATTTAACTGTATAAAATATTTGAATTGCATTTTCTAAAAGCTATGTAATAGTAGGCCTAACTATAAAATGGCTTAAATATACACAAATAAAGTAACGAGCAATCTACTTTATATAAAGTCAAAAAATTTAAATAAGACTAACCATTAAGTCATTGAAGAGCTAAGATATAAAAAACCATTTGAGTTAATTTTTTACTGAAAATGAGATATTTACGTTAAATTTTAGCTAAAGAGTTGTTCTATATCTATTAAAAAGTTGGGGGTAAGATAAGAGAATCTTTCTCATTTTGACCAGTGTAGATGAAAAATGCCAGAATCACAATTTTGGGTAATAGGTACCCACTACCCAAATATGGGTATAGGTTTAAAGTGGACTCAAAACAGGTAATTTCCTACTGAGGGAACCAAAACGTAAAAGTGCATATATACCAAAGAAAAAGTTTCTATTTTAAAAATTAAGCTCAAGAATTTTAAAATAACTAATTTTTATGCAATAAACCTTGCATTTCTTTAAATGCATTTTTATCAAAAGAAGAAATCTGGACTCACGTGGTTTTTTTATCTCAGTTCTTCAATTGTAGAAATAAGAAAATGGTTCAACGTGTGTTCACCATTCACCACTAATGACAAAATGGCGCTGCTCATGTTTTTTTTTGTAAAATTCATGATAATTACTATTGGTAAGTTATATTAAAATTTTAATTTCAATGCACCTAATAACTTTTATTTTCACTTAATTTCTAAATAATTTGCAATAAAGTATTATTCCTTTAAGTACCACTTGTAAGTTATATCATTAGCCAAGCATGGTTCATTGAAAAACCATTAAAAAGTCAGTTTCTACGGTGGTTCATAGTTGAGAAGGCTTGGGAAGTATTTAGGCCTTAGATACTATCAGTATAGTTTGGTTAGTTTTGGGTTTCCAAACTGCAAAATTTCGATTATTTTTTTCTCGAATCAAATTTATTTTTAAGTTCATGTTTATCTAACAGTATGTAGTTTTAATGGATTAACCAAAATTGGAAAACTTGATTTAATGGAGTGGTAGCTGACTACAGCGCTAAAAGCACTAAAAAAATTATCTAAAATCTTTGCATTTGCATTTTTTTTTAAAATTATACACTTACTAAAGATAATAATATAACGTGATAGAATGCAATTATTCATTTTTTCAGGTGAACTTCACATTTTTCCACAAAAAAATTAATGAAAAACCAGCTGCAACAAATTATTTTTAAAATTATCTAAGTTTACTAAAAACAAGCGCAAATTATTGACTAATACCGTAATCTAAAATCAGAATGCATTAAAATAATGAATCGATGATGCAATTAGAATAACATTATTTTTCACGAGTGTTCAATTAAGGTCGCCTAACATCAGCAATGGAGAGAAAATAAAAAAGTCGTGCACAAATGGTTCACGGTTTCCGTGTTCTTATCCTAAGATCATGTACATTATTGCTGTGTTGTTTTTATTCATTATCTTTTTCCAGCAGCATCTTTCATCTTTTCAATGTGAGTTTTAACACAAGTTTACTCTTGTCATAAAGTAGATAAATTTTCACTTTTAAAACAACTGGAGTGTGAAGAGTTAACCAGAGGAAAAACCACAAATTTCTACTCAAACAGAATCCATTTTGAACATGATATTTCATGTTCTTACACCAAATTAACCAAACTATGGAAATTAAAATTTACGAAAATTGCATATTATTCCTAAAACTGTCATGGCGGCTTTGAAAGATGATGACATGTCGGATATCAAGCCTTTAGCCATTAGCTCCTTAATGGAACCCATAATTAAATTTTATAAAATGGTGCGAAGCATAGAATAGAAACCAGCAGAAATTTAAAAATCCCAATTTCAATATGCCAGTTGGAAGTTTTCCATGAAAAGTCTACCCATAAGCTAAAATTTCTGCAGAATTATTGCACAGAATTTTTGTGCAGAAAAATAATTACATTACTGTTACACTTTTCTGCAGAAGAAGGTTATGTTTCTACGAAGAATTTTAAGCAGTTAGAACTTCTGCAAAACATAAATGCACATTTCCTTTCAATTTTTTGAACAAATTCGTCGTCTAAATCCTGAAATGTATTTTCTGCAGAAAGAGGTATAATTACTTTTCACATAAGCTAGTAATTCCATCTATATATCATTGCTGCCTTCTACACTCAAGTTTAACAAAAAAGTGAACTGGAGAATTTAAATAGACCAATCAGAATGAAAAACCCATATCTCGATTAGTTATGTAGGCAACTGAATTTGGTCCCTTTTCCAGTACATTTTTTTTGCCGAGCAGGATTTATGGAAACCAGAAATACCCAAAAATTCATCTGCCAAAATGGCGATAAAAACAACGATAATCTCTATTTGCAGTTCAGATTATGAATTAACAGTCTTGACCTTTTGTGAAAAAGAAATAACAAAAAAAATACTGGTATTCGCCATGACTCTTAAGATTTGGTGGGTATAAAATCTCTTATGCATACCAAAATTCATCATGATTCATTGATCCTATGTGATTTACATTAAGATCATGAAAATGTAAGATGCTTACAAGTAATAATTAAACACAAGCATTGTAATCATGCAAAAAAAATTTACCTTTGATTCTGGAAATGCAAGTTGAATATAGCTACTGTTGACTTATCACAAACTAAGGACTTTAGCTGACCAAGAATTACTAATGCGATGTCCTGCCTGGGTCATGGGGTCTGACAGATAACAAAACCCCAAAACTATAACTTACTTTTGGATGTTAAGTATCACTTTTTAGATAAATAGTTTTATTTATTCAAGGACTAGCTGTTCCAACATGCAGATGGTAACGTTAATTAGCCCAAATCTGTCACATAATCATATTAACCCAGAATTAAATCTTAATCTTTGTTGGTGCATCTGATCTTAAGAATCCATAAATAATTAATTAATTTACGAAGCACTGAAAGACTTCAAGAATTTTGAAAATCTATTCTTTTGATCTGTTAACTTAACATATCTCTTGTTTTCCTAATATACCACTAAAAATTTGAATTTTATTCCCCCATGAAAACGTATACAACTGACCTTTTTATTACCTTTGCAAAAGTAGGACTTTTTATGATTTGTTAATCCAGTCCACACCGTGTAGGTTGATAAATTTATAAACTAAGTTTCAAACTATAATTTTACAAAAAAATTTTGGTAAATAAGTGTATAGCAGGGAAGTAATAAGTATGTCTACAATTTCATCAAGAATCATTGTGTATTTTCCTAAAACTGGGTCCAGGGGATTCTTGGAAAAGCTAACAGAATTTTTGATAGCTTTAAAGAATGCATGACAAGTTTATGATGTATTATGTTAAATATATAACAACTATTCATGACTACTAAAATTAATACAAAAAAACTTTTTTTTAAATATATTTTTTTTTTTACATGGTCACTCCATTTGCCCTATATTTAAATGCTAAGTTTAAGCTTAATTGCTGAAAATTTTGGGTAGTGGACTCAAAATTTATCCCCTTATCGTGTAATTTGTTTACTCAAGTCTTGAAGTAAATACAACGCAATCCAGAAGGTTTGAAGCTATTTAACCAAATCGTTTAAGTGCTGTGATATAAGTAAACTTGAAAAAAATGCATTGGATAAAATTTATTTAGGTCAAATTTTTTCTATCCAAGGCATTTTTATCAAATTTAATTATACTATTACACAGATACCAGCAGACCACTTACGCCATCTATTGCACGCTTGCTGAAGCGAAACGGAAGGAAAAACAACAATCAGGTTCCTTAATTAACCAAGTAAAGTTGACCTAATTTTTTAAAAACCACATTTCTGTTAGTAAATAAACGATAATATTTTTATACATTATTTTACATTGTCTGAGACAGTGTAAATAATTTAAAACTATCAAGAAAATATCAAGAAAAACAATTAAACCGTTATCAGTCTTATAATTATGAAATTAAAAGTGACAAAAATGCATTTGATTTCATTTGCCTCTCAATATGACTGCAAGAGTAAACAACACAAATTCTACAAAGCTCAAGCATTTACTCTATAAAAATACTAGGTTTTATTTTTATATGAAATTTTATTTAAATTACTCGTATTATAAAAACAAAATACAAAAAAAATCATTGTACAAAAATATAAATTATGAGGAGAAAAACATAAACCAGATAATAAATACATAATTAAAGCACAATTGAAGTTCAATGACACAAAAGTAATGTTCCTCCTTAACCTAGGCACCATTTATACTAATCAAAGAAACATTAAATGTCGCCATTTTGTTTTCGTTTTCATTTCCGTTTCCTGAATATTAAAATATAAAAATGGCATTTAAAGGTATTTTTCCGTAATATGAGAATATTGCTGAAATATGTTCCCAACTATATGGGAACAATAGCCTTATTTTAACAATTTTATAGAATAGTATCTATTAAAAAAGTTCCATTTTATTAGAATTTTTTTTTAGAAATTATGATTTCTTAAATTTAAGGAGAACCCATTCAAAATTTAGGAAAATGTTGGAGTTAACAATAATGGGAAAGAAAATACTTCTATTAAATGTAATATTTCCTGCATAGGTCAAGGTTCATAAGATGAGTTCAACTTTCAAAATAAAGTGAAATTGGCCAAAACTTTCAATTTGAGATGTATTAAAATCTTATTCACTTTATAGATTCAAGGCATAACGTGTATCTAAATTTATAATTAATGTCCAAAACATAGAACATTTAGGAAATTTTTTACCAAAATATAGAAAATTTAATAAACTTTTACAAAAATTTAGAACATTTAGGAAATTTTAAAAATTATAGAATTCTAAAAATATACGACATATAGGACACTACTTCTTTTTCAAAAGTAGTAGGTAGCATACTCCCATAATGCATCATTTCAATCATTTGACAAAAAAAAAACCAATTCTTGGCTGTTTTCATGTGGGCTATCTATGACAAATAACATGGGGCCGCCATTTTGAACCAGCTAAACTGTAGTTGCAATCCATTCATCCCAGATGGCGCATTACTTTCGAAAGGGGGTATTGTGGCCCCCCTGTTGAAAGCAATCCAAAAGTAGCATTAGCTAAAACTAAAAGCAAAGTGGCATCTAAATTAGCTGGCCTTTAAGAAATTAAACTATTTTACTAAAAAGACAATAGTGACTGTTAATGTAGAGTTCTGACATTGTGAAACAACCTTGATTCGAAGTTCAGAAACATTACGTGGTACCTGGGTCAAGTTGAAACATCTTATAATAAAATTCTCTCACAATTTTCAATCTTCATCAACAGGCTTTCCTAAATACAGAGCGCTGTATCCAGAGACAGTATCTTCGCTCTTGACCGGTAGCATCATCGGTGACCTGTCCGGTTTCAATCCGGTAGGTTTGGAGAACTTTTTCTCGGAAGTGGGTTTCGGTCTTGGAAGATGTATAGCTGGATTGAAGGCATCCCTACCATAGTGTGGGTCTCCAGGGCGTGGTTTCAGTCTGAAGGGCGGTCCTTCAGGTTTCTGCAATGGTCTTGAAGGCCTTCTTGGAACGTGTTCTTGCTCGAAGGGCTTGGGCCTAGGGCCTCTTGGGCGGTCATCGTCCGTGGGTGGACGTATCCTCGGGGGCGCAGGAATGTCATCGAGGAAGCTCAGTTTGGGCGATTGAGGAATGCGTAATGGTAGGTCCTCAACGAATTGGTGCGGTGGTCTAAGTTTCTTAACTGGCCCTTGCCTAGGTGGTTCTGGGATGTCCAGATTAAGTTGGGGCTTAATACGTGGAAAGTTAGGTATTCTTCTTGGAAGGTCCAGCAGTGGTTCCGAGGAGAAAGATGGTGGTGGGGGCGGGGGAGGAAAAGTTGGGATGGATATGTGGGGTGGTTTCTTCAAGTTGTTCAGATCAGTTGGGAATACCACAGTGCCCTTTCTGTGGTGGGCATTTGAAGGTTCTTTCCCAAGGTCAGCATTTAGCCCGTAGAAAGTGGCAGATGCACGGCAGTCCACGTTGTACCACCAATCGCAAGAAAATGTGGCCTGGTTGAAAACAGTGCCATTAACACACAGTCTGCTGTCCTTTCGCATGTCAGCCTGGCACACGTGATACACCTGTGCAGGTAAAAATTTTAATAGAGAAATTTTACAAAATTGTTACTAAATACATAAACATTTGTAAACACGCTTACAATTCCGACAAAAATGCTTAAGGTGTTAGAGTGCTAAAAGTGGCATTCTCCTTACAACATTTTGTAACAAAACTTTTGAAAATTTCATTTCCTGAGTTTTCCAAACTTTTCCCCCTGCATTTCATTCTATAGCGTTTTTGTCTGTCTTAAATTATCTGTATTTTAGCTTATTTTTGCAAGAGAAAAGCAAATAGTTTAAAATAAAAGCAAATAGTTTAAAATGTAAGCAAAGATTTTCTTTCCATTTGATATGAAAAACCTGTAACTTTTTGCCAGACAATTTTCTAGTTGCCAAAATTTGCCTGATAATTTTCTTAGTGCCTGACTTTACCAGATAGTTTTCTTGTCTACCAATATTGCTCAATAATTTTCTTGTTTCCTAATATTGCTCGATAATTGTCTTGTTGTCAGACTTTGCCTATAATTATTGTCGTGTTTCATGATATTGCCTGATAATTTTTATTGCTACTTGACTTTGCCTAAATATTTTTTATATACCTTCTTGTCTGACTTTCCTAGTTAGTTTCTCATTGCTAGACTTTATCTATCTGATTAATTATTTTATTGTAATCAGGCTTTTCCAGATAATTTTCCCATTGCCTGACTTTTTAGAAGAGTGGTAACCCTGCTAATCATTCGGCAGCCATTTTGGATTGGTATTAAATGGAATACACTGCTCAAGAAAAGAGCTAAATTAGAAAGTTAACCAGTAATTTAGTGATCTTATTATAAGTTATTATATAGATAAATTATGCCTACACGGTTATAGCATATGGCTAATAGAATTCGACTTTTAATTTTGATTGGTCTAATTAATACTCGCAGTTTACTCTTTTGTTAAACAGAATATATAGTTCCTACTCATAACCAAAAGGATGTAGCCTATTCTAACATCCATCTACCTAATTATTTTTTATTTACATAAAGCTGATGTGAAGAGTTACTTGCAATTTGGGCATACGCTAGCTCCTATACAGAACCTGATTCAAGAGTACGGTAAATTATTTGAATTATTCATTATTTTACCCCACTTGAAATCTAATCTTAAAATGAAGTTGGAATAAAACTTTTAATTTTTTTTTTAAAACTTGACATGACATGAGCTAGTCACGAATTTTATCTGAAAAACCGTCAAATAATAATAGTATACAAGATTCCTTAATTGTAAATGTCCCATTTTCAAGTCTGAAGATAGACGTGCACGCACTATGCAAATATAAAACATTAAAATATATTCAAATTTTGTGAGAAAGCTTATTTAGAAAATGATATTTCAATTTATACAGGAAATGGTAAATTTGTGTACATCAAGATTCCCCTTATTATGATAATAACACATTGGACAATCAGGTTCAATGGCTGGAAATTATATAGTTTACTATCAATGCAATGGTTTAAAAATGCAACATCATATAATGATCACTTACCTATTCTTTAATTCTGACCTTTTGGTTATGTTATATGTTTACTGAAACTACATGGAAGCCATTAAAATGATAATACATGTATCAAAGATACTTAATAACTTATAAATCAAAACAAAAAACAGCTAACGAATATCACTTTTACCTAGAAAATATCATGCTTTTCTAGAAACTGTCGTTTTTTCCTAGAAAATTACGTTTTGTCCTAGAGATTGTATATTTTTAGGCCGAGCATTTTTATGCATTTTTTTAACCTAAATGTTAAGCTTACTTATGTCAATTAGCTCTAATATATAAATTACCTTTTATGGTTTTTCAAAAAATTCACTGAAATTCAACAAAAAGCTATTTTTCCCAATTCAAGGATTGAAACCCTATGTAGGCCAAGTTTTTTTCTTGCACTACATTCAACTACAATGTTTTGGTCAATTTCACTTTCCTCAAATTAAAAAAAAGAAAAGATGGCAGGTGTGGTTTTTAAGCAGGTGCATTATGTACAAAACAGATATCATTATTGACAAAAACATTGCCCAAAATGAAAGCATTTACACGGTAGAAGGCCTAAACTTTGGTTCAAAATATTAGGGTCACTTGGTCGAGGCTAGGATAACCACGAGTGCACAGGTAAATAACAACAAGAACACAGGTAACTACCTACCAGGAAGACAATTAGGCCTACTTATTTTTTTGTAAACCGTTGCAATGCCAGCATATAATTAATGATCTTCAGGTGGGGCGAGCTAAGATTCGCCTTTGTAGATAACAAGGGCGCTTGATTCACCAACAACCTCAATTCAAATTTGATACAATGAACCAAAGGTTATAAATAACATTTAATTTTCCACTTAGTTTCCTATTTAATTTCATTTTTATCAGAAGAAAAAACATGGAAAAGGTTGGATCTACTTCAATAACTAAATAGGGCTCTATGAACCTCGAACCCTCATCTAACTACCTGCCAACCCCCTTCTACTCATCTAACCCCTTATAAAAATGGCACCATGATAATGCTGGTCGTATAGGGCAGTGAGTTCAATTGATTTGAACTAACAACTGCATTTTGCTCGATAAACACAATCAAGTGTAAATCGCAAAAAAAACAGCTTAACGTGTAAATCGAAATTAAACTGCACGTGCATCGATGTCGTTTTCCTTTGAGGGCCTCACGTGAGCAAAAGGCACGTGGCAACGTTCTAGAACGACAACACAAAAGTTGCTTTAGGCCTACGTTCATTTCTAAACTGATAAAAATATTTCCAATATAATGCCCATTTTCTTCATCTTCTATTTCTCACAAATTTTACGAAAAAATGCAGGTAATGATTTTCAATATTTCCTACAAAATATTAATATTTTGTAACCGGTCAATGAGAGTGAGAGGGGGGTTGCGAGCTTCCATATCAAAATGAATCGCTATTGGCATGAATACTAATACTTGGAATACCATAAAATATGTTTTTAATTTCCTGTATACACAACACTCGAATCAAGCTCTTCATTACAGGATTATAACGGATTAATTTACAGTTAATCGTTCGACATTTTAAAAACTAAAGTGGTTTTCGTCTATAGTACTAAGAAGCCATTACACCTGAGATAACACTTTTTTTTCGGCAGGTGTATAGGTCTGTTATAGGACAAGGCGAAAAGTATCACGGTTACTGACCTGACACCCAGTTTCCATGTCAGCATACATTCCCGGGATTTTGCCACCACATGCAAATGAAGTGGAAGGGGCCACCCTTAAAACTGGATAGTCTTTCCCGGCAGCCCCGACCACCCCATCCCCATCAGGGTCCTCGGGGGTGGGCACGGCAGAATCGTCCCGAAAAGAAAATGGCGCGGCCCTACGACGAAACTCGAACTCATCTTGCCCCAAGGTAACACATACAACCGCTGAATCATATAAAAAAATTAAATGATAAATTAATTGCAATTATTTGGAGCGACTGCTTTACATAACCTAAATAGAGAGCAGAGTGCCAATTGGCAAGACGTTTTTCAATCTAAATGTAGACTTAAATAACATGCATAATATACAAGGGTTAAATTGCAGGTAATTTTGTGCTTGGATCTTAATTTACTACTATACCCTAGAGGTACCACAAAAAAATTAATTACAGTCTGGTAACAACAAATTCTTACACTCATGACATAACGTGGTATTAGCTCAACAGTGTTTATGCGAGTATTATCTACTTTTCGTGTGGTTAATTTATCATTTTTCACTCATAAATTGCATTTAGGAGGTTTTCCGGATTATCACGATGGGTTTCTGAGTGAGAACAACGTCCTTTGAATCTTAATACAAAAGCAAAAAATTTATTTTCTTAATTTTATTTTGTAACTCTGTTTCGTGGAATATAATGCTTTTATATATAATAGTAGGCGGTAGTGAAAGTAACCAAACAAGGGAATTATCCGACAGAAAATAAAATATGTACAGATTACGAGTAGACCCAGCTTTTTCATATAATTCACAGTAAATGCATGCTTACAATTTATGAGCATCTCGATCGTTTTATGTTTCAGAATAAGCTTCATGACTATAATTTATTGTCATTATTAAAGTGGGGAAAATTCGTATGCCTTGATAAGAAATAGACACTACATGCAGAAGCAAATTTATCATTTTTATAATTTAATTTATTGAGATAGAAAGTTGAAATTTTTTTATGTAAAACTGCTTGCAACTTTTGAATATACTCAGGAAATGTAGAAATAATTCATTGAATAGTACTCTCCTGATAAAATAATTACGAGTGAGAAAACTGCATTGATCAGAATGTAACAATGGACGCATCTTCCCTGTTAACAGATTAACCAATGTTTCTGCAGAATTTTTTTTAAGAAGCAATGTAATTTCTGTATAAAAGTTTTACATCAATGTTCTACATTAAACTAAGAAACATCACGATTTCTGCAGAATCAGTTCATATTTCTAAAGTGTAATTTTTCTGCAGAAACGCGTCATCTTAAATCTCAAATGCATTTTCTGCAACAAAAAAAAAATGCAAGTTATAGACATGTATTTATTTTGCACATGGGTTGGGTCAACTTTTAGAGAGCAGCTTTACGACAAATATGTAATTAGAGCAATGTCCCCAAAATTCACTTTTTGAAATTAAAAGTGGGCATCTAAAAGTAAAGTAGGCAGATTTTTTAATGTAAATTTATTTATGCATTAAAATCACGTTATTCATCTTATCAACAAACTGGCTTCAGAAATTATGTCCTAACTACTTTATTTTTGATTGGTACTTGTCAATTTTTCAATAAATTTTCCATTTAATGGGGAAGATGACCCTTAAAAAAACTTTACCAAACTGACAATATTGTTAGAAAAAATGCACTCACCAAAATTAATGGCCATTGCTAAAAAGTTTTTTTAAGGGGGATCTTCCCCTTTAAAAAGGTCAAAAATTTCCTGCTTTTGAGTCATTTTAACCCTAGACCACCCAAATTCATTTTAGCGTGCAGGTTTTGGATTGAATTACTCATCCTGTTGCAGTATTACAGTCATATAAATCAATACACTTGTATTTATTATTCTATTGGAGAGACATATTCATGCATTTTTATTTCAGTTAACCCACTTCCTATTTATTTTTCTTTTAAAAAGATGTATTTTTTTAGTACTAGATACATGAATAACTTTCAAAATGTCGACGAATTTCATTCAACTCTTCTTTTTTTAAATATTATTTCTATTCCAAGAAGACTAAAGCTATTGTTCTCATAAACTATATTTTGTGTTGCAATTGTTAACTATCATTCAATAAATGGTCAAGACTTATTTTCCCAATTATAATAATGAAAGAGAAAATATAATGATTTGAATTGTTCGTGCATAAATCTACTCAATCATAGAACAACATTGTTTTTTATATTACTATTAAAATACATTAAGCTAACCAGACATCATTTTAAAGGAAGATAAGAAACTAATTATTAAATTCAATTAGTTAAACTTGTTTATAATAATTATCTGGAAATGGCATGCTTTTGAATTCATTATTTCCTGATTTTAATGGTCTGCTTGATGCAATCTGAAACCTGTTGTATACACTTTTTAATACAAAATGTGTATAATATATTTTTCGTGCAACCGAGCTTGAGATTTATGGAAAAATAATGATAGTATTTAAACTCAATTAAAGTTCAAGACCTAGGATATCATTAATTTACTATAAATGCAAGTATAAAAGGTTATTAAAATTAAAGCTGACATTTTATTTTCAATGCTATTGACTAGATGCTTTGTACGTATACAGTACTTTACAGAAATTATGCAAAAAAATTATTATAAATATGCAAGACAACAACCTGCTTGATTCTGCAGAACTAATATTTATAATTTATGCAGATATGCATAAACGTTTTCTGTACACTTAAAAATTTGTCTGTATATAATCATTTAATGGGGAAAATTTACAAAAAGCTGTATAGAACATATTATAATCTTGCATTTATGATAAAATGATCGTATAACATTACACGTGTGTAAGTTTTGCCAAAATGCAATATATTTACTAAAATTAAATGCTTAGATTTAGTAAAATTGTTATTTTTGTAGATTATTAAACAGCTAACATAATTACAAAGAAAAATCTTACAGAAAAGGTGCACAATTCAGAAAAAGTACAGAAAATGCACACACACATATTAAAGTGACTAAAATGCATTTCTTAATATAATATTGAGTTTAATACATATCATATAATTTTCATAAAAATAATGCACCCCATATCACAACCTTGCCCTAGGAGTCACAGAAAAAAATAAACATTAAATTATGATATTTTTGTGGTTGTTTTTTATTAGCCGAAAGCACTATAATCTGTCAGTCAATATTTCTCCTTTCTCTAATTAAACTAATAATGAACTTGACAACAAATAAACAAACGTGATTTTTCAGAGTAATTTTACTTATAAAAACCAATACCGTGTGGTTATATAAACAGCACAGCATAAAAAAACGTTAAAAACCACAGAAAAATAGTAAAAAAAAATGAATACTAAAAACCTTACATCCCATTACGTTTTTTTATCTTACCCAAAATCAGCACCAAGCAACTCTTCAACAAATTCTTCATAATCGTAGCTTCTGACATGAAAATTTCAGTAGACAAATAAATAAAACATCGATCACAGTCTTACGATTTCAAATAACCGACTTATTTCAGTGTTATTCCTTCAATAATAACAATTTTCATTGGCCATATTCAGCTTTTTCTGAGAGCCTCTGGTCACGTCTGAAGATACAGTTAGTGTGGCAGAACTTCTAGTTCATCATAACCAGCTTAACTTTGTTGTTTTCAAGCAAATGCACATATCACTAGTGCGTGAAAGCACACACATACAAAAAATGGTCAGGTTGTTGCCCAGGTAAAGATATTAAGTACCAAAAACAAGGTGAGAGATGCCTGCAAGTAACAATGCTATCCCGTCCATCTAACCAATGTCCAGCCTCCTCCTTATTTATTTCAAAAAGGAAAATTGTAACAAGATTGGATATTTGAGATCAAACTGGTTCCCTGCGTATAATTCAATGCTAAATTTTTAAATTAAATCTGCCAAGGATATACTGCATGTGTTGAACCTCGCCCTAAACGCCCAAAAAACAGTACGTCCTGGTTACCAACTTCTCAAGTGGTCCAGTTTGGCCCCTAACCTCCCCATTTTTCTTATCATCAATATTTCATATTTTTCTCATTGTGATGAATTCATATTTTCTTTTCATTAAAGCACTCCTCCCACTATATCTGCCCCAATTGTATTATTTTTAAAAAGTAAAATTCACAAAGAAAAATGCACAATGGGTTTTATGTACTGAGCCAAATATGTACAAGAGAAAATGCAGTAGATTCACTATTTAAGGAAATGTAGGACTACTTCTTATTTTAAATAACAAATACATGGCTTAAATCATTGTTCTGGGGTTATAGGAAAGTGGTCAGGAATGTATTGAACTATTTGTGCCAAATTCAAAACTATTTACTACCAATATTCTATAGGAAAATAATGGGAAAAATTCAACTCTGATTATTTTTTAACAGTTAATAACAATATTTTAATAATGGGAAGATTTTGCACTTCCTGGGTAATATTTCAAAAATTTATATACCTGACTTATTGAAAATGGATCTGAGACTATTTTGTGCATTTCCTGATCATTAGTCGAGCTTACATATTATTAATTATATCCTTATTTGAATTTAATTTAATTTAACATATTGGAAAAAAAATATTCGTATAAAATAAAGGATTTTAAGATAAAAATTGTGGAAAAGGATGAGAACATTACTTTTTCACTTCCTGATAATTATATATGAAAACCCTTATTGGAATTTTAATTTAACATATCGATGGCTTAATTCACAAGTAGCGAATAAGCCAAAAGTTGCTTTTAAACTAATAGCGTTTTTATGGAAAAATGGTATAACTTGGAAACAATGTTAAAAAACTCAAATTTGGTGAACGGATAAAACATAATAATATTTTATAGTGAATGTGCTAATTTTTGTTAAATAATTATAAATTAGTAAATTAATGAAGTAATTTGACAAATAAAAGGCTTAAAATGCAAATTCGTTAGTTTGACTTTGATTAATTTTGTAAGAAAGCTAAATAAATTAAGTGTGAAGTAGTGCATGTACACATCCATTAGTTTGCCTATTGAATAAAATGAATGCAGAAAAAAAATGAGCGAAAATTGTATTTTAATAAAAAAAATTCAGGGATTGAGAAATTTATAAAAGATAAGCTAACGAATGGTACCATTCACTATACTTGTAACTTTACGGAATGATTCCATGTTGAATATTTGCTACTCTTCTCTTCTGTAACTTTAACAATTATTGGTTAAATTTATTTCTGAAACTTTAGGTCCATCAGGGACACTTCCAGGATCACAATGGTACAATTATCTCATTCGCTACTTCTGAATTAAACCATTGATATGTGAAAAAATAT
>JAQIXP010001715.1:0-17288 GCA_034700285.1 Proteroiulus fuscus | reverse complement strand
AAAATCAAACCCCATCGTTGAACTTTTACCCGTTCTTGAGTTAGAACAGTTTGAAGAAAACGAATTTAACATTGAAACCCCCATAGGACCATGCTGTTAAAAGTGTGGACAGCCCCCTTAACCCTAAATTTAATCTCCTTGTATGTTATCGTAGATTTGCTTGGAATATTTCGCTCCTATTAAAAGCCTGATGGAGGTTTTACTCCGTTCTAATGATCCGAAGCTGCGGAAGTTTGCCCAGTGTCTCTACGTAATGGCGTTTACGAACATCAATGACACTAGGGTGCTTCAAGATATAATTTCAGCATTGATTTCACATGCACGAAGCGGCCGAGACTTGGAAATGGGGGCGGCACTGGACGTTCTGGAAGCTTTCGTTGTGGATCAGAGACGGAAAATATCTCCTTTTGGAATATTTCTAAAGGTTAGATAAGTACACAATTTGTCACACTGAACCTAAGAATATATTAATCCCAGAACCACATTTGCATTTCATCGATGAGTTCTTTTCAGTAAATTATTTCTCTCAAGGGCTTGTTGGATTATCTGGAAACGTGGAGCTTGCAGTATGTACGGAAAGTTTACTCAATTCTGAGTCACTTGGGAGGAGAGAAAAGTGCGGACGAAAGAGAATTAAATGGCGCTCTGTACATCTTAGTGAGGAAACAGATAGGGAATGGAGAATCAAAGTAATTAGAATAAATTAATGGAAGTTCATATTTATGAGAGTGTTTTTATATTTCAGTTTGTAACACAGTAAAAGAAATCGAAACTCAACTGTATTAAATTACATTTTAATGTTTCAAATATAGTTTTAAAACCTATTTTCAATTTCTACTAGGTATCAGCGAATGGGGATTGTGGGGGCATTGGTGTCTATAAAAACTTTAATGAAAAGGTATGTTAATAAGGTGTATGGGATACTGCCTGCGAGTGGATAATGCCACTTCGAGGCATTTTTGTATTAATTCAGATCGAATCTTGATTCAAGGGAAGACGAAATAGCCGCTAATGACTCGAAATTGAAAGATGCCTGCGAACTTTTCAAAAGGGTCGAGCGCTATGTGGAAAAGGACATTGAAGCGAAAGCCTTGTTTTATGATGAAGTGGCTACTGCAGTAACACAGAAGAAAATTAATCCCCTTTTTGAGGTAAATAGACTTTTTAGCTTGCTTAATCTTTTTTTCAGATTTATTGGGGTTTCAAATATAGTCTTTTATAGAAAATAAATATGGAGCATGGGCAATATTTAAATCGATTGAATTGTTTATAATTTTATGTTTAAAATTAGGCATGGTTATCGGAGTACATGTCTGGTGATTTCGAGGATGATTTCATTATTGAATCAAACGAATTGCAAAGGTTTTTTTTTTGCTTGTTAACTAAGGGTGTTTGATGCTCAATGCTAATTCCCATTGATATGTTCATGTTTGCCTCACTTTTCAATATTTTACACTTCACTTATACAGAAAAAAATACCAAATGCTCAGAATTGTAATAACTGGTGGTTACGGTCATCCTTGTTCCATGAATACAATTGGATATAAATGGCATTTTATCCAATACAAAAAGTTTATTTTATCTCATGAGAACAAGAATAATCGTAACGCCTAGCTGTTGAGGTTTTTGCGAAGCTTGGTTGATTAATGAGTGATTTAAAAATTACAAAAATTTATTTAATAAAAAAATCAAAATTCAATTTGCTAGGCACTGCCGTCCCTTATCATTTTATATGAGAAACTCATGTCGTGATTATGGAATCCAATGATGGGATCACATGATTGTTATCTTGTTATTATGATCTCCATTTGATTTCAAACACCCTTTCTATGATGATTAGTTGGCAAGAGTTATTTTGGTTAATCATGCAAGTGTTTTGACTATTTGCATTTAAGGATTCCTGCAGTCGAAGGAGAAGTTTTGTTTTCGCTAAATGATATGACAGACACGAGCATTTGCATCAATATGTTACCCATAGGGGCAATGGACAATGCTGCAACAAATACATTATCGACTGTCAAGAAAAGGTACTTCAATATATATTTTTGAATATGTATTCATTCAATGTTTCTACTTACATGATAATTAAGGTGATATGAAAAAATCAGGTAAATTTATTTAATTGTTTTTATGCCTCTCAAATGTCTGGCAGGAAGAACTAAATGTATAGTCAATGCCCATGCAAAAATAATCTAGATTATTTAAAGAAAAGAAACTAGATAATTTAAAGAAAAGAAACTAGATAATTTAAAGAAAAGAAACTAGATAATTTAAAGAAAAGAAACTAGATAATTTAAAGAAAAGAAACTAGATAATTATAACAAACGTACAATGTACTTATAGCTGCACATTTCACTTCAGGTTATAAAAGGTTTTTTAATTGGCTAACTTTTATTTAGAACTAAAGTTATTCAATTTTTCGATTTTTCAAAGAGTTTTCTTGGCTTGTCTGGCTCCTCAATTCAGGCTTCTTCGCCTCAGCGTTCAGTCTGCGCACAATAACGATCTCGAAGATATTGATGCATTGTTAGGTAAACTACTGGCAAAACAATTAATTATTGTGGCAAAATGTGCATTACAATCACCCTTACTTATAACTATTTTTCCATTAAAGGTTGTCCTGTTTACTTCCTATCTAAAAATAGCTTAGACAATTTTTCCCAATCTTCCAATACAGAGAAGAAATTTATTTGTCGGTGTTGCTTCACCCTCATCAATTGGTTTATCGAGGTATGCACCGAGGAATTCAATGGCATAAAATGTGTTAAATTTGATTACGGCTGAATTTTATATTGTTAAAGCTCGTGAATGGATTCGTGTCTCAGAGCAATGTGGAAATTCAGCTCAAAGTCGTGACGCGTCTTAAAGACATTATCGAATTTAGGGAAAAATTGGCTGGTTTTCTAGCTGGTAAGTACATGTGTAAAGATTACAAAAAGCTTCCGAATTTTAGAAGCAAATCTCTGAAGGTGGATTTGTTTCTTTCAAAAGTTACTTTGGATTTCACACCACCGCCTGCACATTTTGACATGGAACCAGAATTGGCCGAAAAGGTAGCCATTCCTAAAGTTAAGCAACAAGCACCGAAGAAGAAGCCGACCAAAAAGGGTGTCAAGAGAAAAAGGCCAACTTCGCCAAGTCAACCCGGAACGAGTAGATCCCAATTAGAAAGCCAGAGAAATCACGAAGAAGATGTAGAGCAGGAGGATGATGAAGAACAAGCAAAGGAGAAAATCAAGAAGAAAACAGACCCCGTTGATCTGCATTTATACAGCATATTTTTCAGGTGTTTGTTATTTCTACTGGAATTTTGGTTTAATGGGTTTCAATTTAATTTTTAATCATTATTTCTGTTTCTTGCAGAGAACTAGATATTGATGTTTTCCACGCCTTGATGTACGAGCTAGTTTTGTCGGAAAGCAATGACTTGCCAGCAAAGGTTTGTGCATTTTCGAATTTAAAAATTCCTAAATCCTATCTGTGAAAGGGTCCCAGGGTGAGAAAGTTGTAATTGGAAATAGAAGGAGGCTGGGGTTTGCTATTTGAAGGGTGGATTTGTGATCACAGGGAAGGGGTGGATTAATGCCATTCAGTATTTTGATTTAGGAATTAAAGTGATTGCTTATATTCTGTAATTATAATTTTGCCTCTGTGATTGAATGATTCTTTAGGTTTGAAACTGGTTTAACAACTTGTTTGGCATGATTTTTCTAATTTTTAGAAAAATCCTAAGCCTGTGCTCAGTCTGAAAATACTAATGTTTTTGCTTGATGATCTGCAATTAAAATTGGAGGCTTCCTTAAATTCCGCTGATGATACTGCCAAGATGGGTTTTTTTGGAAGGGTAAATTCAGTAATGCATTTATATATATTAATGTGACCGTTAACATAATATAAAAGCCAATACAAAAGTATTTTATATAGGAAAAACAATTAAATAATGGCATTGTCCACCGCAATCTTTTAATTCACGAGACTCAGGACGTAGCAGCACTTTCCATAGAGTTACTGCCATATCTTAGAAAACATTTGGAAGTCATCGCTTTTCAATTCCGAGAGTTGAACGGGGACGACAGTATGGTAGATGAAGATGTGGCTGTCGGGGATGATGCACTGTCGGAAGCTTTTCAGTGCATCTTAAACATCATTGAAAAGATTTTTAATTGGAAAGGATTTAAATCCCAAAAGAACATTGTGCTTGTCAAAGATGCTTTGAAAGCATTTTGTACCAGTACGCCATCTGGAACTCCAAATGATTATACGAGGTATTTTTAAACAGGGTTGCTAGCGATTTGCCTTGAATTCAGTGATTTGGATTCCAAAATTAGCATAGCCAAAAAAAGAATTCCACAGTAAGCTGCAGAATGTCTGCTGTTTTTCTGCTAAGTCAAGTGTTGAACATTTACTTTCAGGAGTTGTTTTTCTTACTTCTGCGACATGATAGAGATTGCACCGGATTTTGCTTGTGCCGTGACACTCATCAGCGTGTTGGATTCCATTGCCGTTAAAAATACCCAATATCTCTTGAATGATAAATTAGGTTCGGACTTGTCATTCAATTTTTGAAAGCAACTCTGACCATGTGAATCAAGATCTGTGTTTAATATTTCAGCCGAAACAGCCATTGCCATCCTGAAGAAAGAATGGAAAAATTTTAAAACTGGTTCGTCCAGAGCCAAAGTGGCCAATGACCCCGGTTTACTGAAATTGCTTTCGTGAGCCAACTTAAATTTTTCTCTGGAAGATTTTTTAAAATACTTAAAAATTTGCTATACATGTATTTACTTGTTTTTTAGAATTTATTTTAAAGTGGTTCACGATAGACTGGATGCATTGGATACGTTCACTACTAAGGCCATCTCTGAACTAATTGCCGATGATAATGAAACTGGCGCATCCCAAATGTTTCCCACCCTCACCAGGTTAGTTTTAGTTGGCTATTTTAATTATAGACTTATGTTTTTAACCATTTTTTTTTGGGATCATCAAGAGTGTACATTTGTCATTGTAGAAAAGTCCCAATGAGTCTTCATAAGTCTTAATAAAATCCTGTAATTCTAAATAACATTTTGTTAATCTTACATAAAACCCCTTAAATCTAATAAAACCTTGTACATTAAATCTAAATTTAATTTAATGTAATTAATAATTACAACCCTTCAATTTAATAAAATCTTTTAAATCATAAATATAATCCCATAAATCATAATAAAATATTATAAGTTAATAAAGTTGACACTGGTTAAAATCTTATCTATAGGTTTTATCAATCTTGTACATGTAAATGCAAATTGTTCAAGCCTTAGAAAAAATATAAATAAATTATGTCAAGCTTCATGAAATCTTACAAATAATCTGAATAATACGACTATAAAGCATCAATTTTGAACTATCAAATGTTGATTGTCCAACCCTCAAATAAAGTATTGCATATTAATGTTGCCAATCTTTGATAAAATCTTGCAAATCTCAATAAAACCATATGAATATAATGACATCCTGATTAATAAGGTAAACTTTTATTTGCAGAGTGACACTTCCAATGTTTTACCAGGTGTTATATGAACAACTGATAGTCAATCTAAACAAATGTCGCCCGCAGTGCAGTCAGGTAGTCAACACACTTCTTTGTGTCACTTGATTAATTTATAACTACAATAAGCCAGCTCTCTTATTCTAGAACGATGAGGAGTGGCTGAATCTGTGGATGATCTCGGTCAATATTTTCCGGATTTTGGTGCTTATGGTTAAAAACTTTGAAACTCCTAAAATTTTTGCAATCTGTTTAAAGGTATTTCCCACATTCCACTTATTCTTCGAAAGTTTTCTAAATTATTCTGCTAACTATTACATTCGATTCTAGCAAGGACGCCTATTTTTGGAGTTTTTTCTGAAATGGGCTATGCCTCTTCTGGACAGGGTTCTAAAAAAGCAGAAAGACGACACGATTAAGTTGTTGAAGGCCATGCAGCTTTCGACACGGAGTTTGCAGCATCTTTGCACACATTCAAAGGTAAGTCGGTAAACAAAATGAGCTTTGATTTGAAATTTGTTAATAATTCTAAATTCCTATTACAAAAATGCGGGAGTACCCAAATGTTAACCAGTATTCGGGGTTGCCACACATTGTTTTATTACAATTTAATTTGGATTGTTTTGTATTAGGCGCAAAAAAACGTTACTCTGACAAATCAAGTGCCTGCGCTTAAAAAAGTATTGGAAGCATTCCTGTTTCGTGTAAAAGCCATGCTAGCCATGAACAAATGTGACGGAGCTTTTTGGGTTGGAAACCTGAAAAACCGAACGTTGCAGGTAGGCAAGATAATAATTTAAATTTAAAGGATTTCGGTCAATTTCATTAAAATTTGTACATTTCTGTCTATCCTGAAGGGCCATGAGATCTTGACTCAAGTTTCTAGCGATAGCGAAGCTGAAGAAGAAAACGATAGCGTCGAAAGTATAGAGGAAGCACGAGAAAATGATTCAGATATGGGAAATGCCAGCGATAGTTATTAACGAGTGTTGCAGGTAATTTACTAAAGGTAATTTGTATTTTACTTATTGGCTAATTGCTGAATTTTTGCAGCATCTATACTTTTTGAAGGCTACGTAGTTTTTATTACTTTTAAGTATTCCCCGACAGTAACGCATTATGTAGGCCTATTGTGTATCCATTTATCTCCTTTGATAACAAGCTGATTAAATGTGATGTGTTTTGAGATAATGTTATCTACGGGTTGTTTTATTACTTAATGTGCATATTTATACAAGTAGTGGGTGACACCAGTAACAAAAATTGAGAATTATGGATAATATTTCAAGGTTCGGTGACTATATCCCATTGGTCACTATGAGATCATGTAAGTTTCTATATCACATTGTTTTTTATTATTGTTTATGTTTTCTTGTGATTTGTTCATTATTTATTATTTTCCTAAATTAATAATGTTTCTCGCGCCCCTATGCGGTCGAGTTCATTTTATTAATCGAAGGCCACTTGCAACAACTTCCATGCCTCTGCCATCGAACTCGTACAGACGCAAATTTCAATCTTATATTTGATCAAACATATAGAAAGTGACAATGTTGAGATTAGGTAATGCATATATTTTGTTGTTATTAACTGAAACAAGCACAATATTTAAGTTTTAGGCAAAATAAGACCCACTGAAATTTAGAAGCAAATAGGCGTGTATGATAAGTATGGCAGGCCATCATACAACCACCATGCCCTGTAGCTGTAAAATTAATGCTAATTTATATGTTTGTTTTATTTTTGATGTTTTCTCACTGTAAATCTAGGTAGACTACATCAATTATAGAACTAGTGCATAATATTTACTAATAACTTGCTATGAACGAAGTAATGTGTATGCAAATTAACCATCTTTAATATTTGTGGCTACTATATTAAGACTATTTTGGCAGTTGAGTCGTGCCATATATTTCGTTTTGCACTTTATATTGGCGTACAAATAGAATCTGTCCATGATCAATCAAACGTCAAAATTATATGTAAACGTACCTGAATTTGAAATATCTACGGTATTTTCATTATTATAGATCTTGGGGAAGCTCAAAACAGTGAGGAAGAGGAAAGTCTGATGTCCACAAATGTTTGCAGAGCCAATGATTTGGATGATGCTACTGAAAGTAGTCATCGAAAGACAAATAGACAGGTAGGCATATGATTCATGTTATGACAAAAGCAGTTTTGCCAAGTGCAATATTGAACAAATATGCTGTTTCGTAATCATCTAGTCTTGCAGAATACAAACCAGCGAGCATACTTGACACCTTTCACTTAATGAACTGTCAATTTTATATCATTTTTATTGAATACTAGTTTGCCTCTTTGTGACATCTTCGTCCATTTTTTAAAAAATGCCAAACTTTCTTGCCAAACGTTGCAAACGTTTGTATTTTGCAATGAATTTGATTCATGTTCAGAGATGAGGGTTTCAAGGTTTCCAAGCTAAGTTTACTAAAATTATAATAACTTACAGGCTAATATTACCCAAAAAGCACTAGGCTTTACCCTATAAAAACATTTTTTGGTTGATTATTTGGTCATAAGCTTGGTTTGACCATGGCCAGAAATAAAAACTCGAATTGCACCCTGCAGGGTCGCAAATTATTTTGTATCCAATTAGTTGTAGTTTCTTAAAAAAAACTGCAGAATGCGTCATTTTCGAAACTACTTAATGTCGGAACATTTAGATTAATTATGCTTATACTGTTACAAGTTATACAACTTGCATTAATTGTGAATCCAGAAAATCACTAAAAGGGAAGCTGTTTGTGACTCAAGAAAGGAGGGGACATTTTAATTGTATCGGGGGAGAGATGGTCATAGTATTTACCGGGTATTTGTACTTAATGCGTCTTTTTAAAGGCTTCCATTTAGGAAGATTGTATTAGTATGGGGATATTTGTTACTTTATTATTAATACTAGTAAACAAATGTAATTTTAGAATGCTCGGGGTTACTGATCCTTTAGTACGAATTAATTGTCTTTAATAGGATAGAGCTATTAGGCCCAATACTAGCGTAGACGAGAGCGTTTCTGGAAACAATCCGCGCTTGGAAGAAACTGCAAGATCGCCATCAAGCTGGGATGACGAAGAAGAAGAAGAGCTAAAGTATGGAGCGAAACATGTCATCAAGCTCTTTGTTCCAGTCACGCTTTGTATGCTGGTGGTTGTGGCTACAATTAGCTCAGTGAATTTTTATACCACAAAAGATACATACCTGTAAGATTGCATTTTTTCATGACATTTTGAGATAAGTTTATAAAGCATTCATGCAAGCTCATCACTGAGAATTTCAATTCTTTTTTTTTCTTAGAATATATACTCCATTCCATGAAAAAACCACAGATCCTGGAACCAAAGCTTGGCAGTCACTGGCCAATGCACTCATTCTCATGGGTTTTATTGTCTGTATGACTGTTGTTTTAATATTGCTTTACAAATACGAATGCTATAAGGTCAGTTATTGTTAATTATACAATCGTACTTTGTTTACAACATGGTGTCTAGTCGAAGAGTACGAAGTGTTTAGCGATTCATGCGAAAATTTTTTTCAAAATTTACCCTCGATACCTTAATTTTTTGTCTAGTTGAAGTCCTGCTTATAGACATAATTAGTATTTTAAAAATAACCAAAAAAGTTTTTGTGGCTTGCAAAATTTGAGTAGACACTGCATGCAATTTAAACACATTGCTTACTTAAAATTGATTTTTTTTTAATAGGTGATCCATGGATGGTTAATAGTTTCCTCTTTAATGCTTCTGTTTTTATTTGCTTATATTTATTTAGGGTGAGTTTTGACAATTATATAAAAAAAATAATCATTTTTGTTAAAATTTAAAAAAAAAATGTTGCTAATTTTAGTTGGGTCCCAAACAATTACTTTTTTTTGGAGATTTTATTTTTGCAATTTTTTTTATATGATTCTTAGAGAGGTTCTTCGAGCTTATAATGTTCCGATGGATTACATAACCCTGACTTTTATCATGTGGAATTTTGGCGTCGTGGGTATGATTTGCATCCACTGGAAAGGTCCCTTACTTCTACAGCAAGCCTATTTAATCGTCGTGGCTGCCCTGATGGCATTAGTTTTCATCAAATATCTACCAGATTGGACCACGTGGGTTGTTTTGGGGGTCATATCCGTTTGGGGTGAGTTACGCCTATTAATTTTGTTTTTATTTTCATTTTGGCACTTTTATTGTAATTTTAAGTACCCTGTATGATTCTTCAGATTTGATCGCAGTCTTGTGCCCAAAAGGACCTTTGAGGATTTTAGTCGAAACGGCACAGGAACGAAACGAACCGATTTTCCCAGCGTTAATTTATTCGTGTAAGTATGAAAATTATTTCCCCGATTACACCCACCGACCTAGGAAATTCCAGAAACTAACCTTCGGATTGGTTTTAGCCACCGTCATGTACAGCATGATGGCCGATGGCAACATCGACGGTAATAAGAAGTCAAAATCGAAAAGTAAAAGCAATCCAAATGCGGTTCATCAAGGGGAAGCTGCTGACCATCCATTGGGCGCCAATGGGCCAGCCAACCTTGGAATTGAAGGCGAAGTGACCTTCGCCCCTACCCAGAATCCTCAGTCTAACGAATCTGGTAATGAACGGCCAAGAAACGTCGCCCCCGGTGGTAGGAGCACTACCGAGAATGCTCAAGCTAACAATGTTTCTGCAAGACCAACTCAAACACCTCCACAGGGTCAGCCCGAGGAAGAGGAAGAACGTACGTGCATGCCTTCGTTTTCTATCAGTATCTCTTGAAAATATTGAATTTTATTTGGTTTTTTTATATTAACTAGGTGGAGTCAAATTAGGACTTGGAGATTTCATATTTTACAGTGTCCTTGTTGGTAAAGCGTCTTCCTATGGTGATTGGAATACGACATTAGCTTGTTTTGTGGCCATTTTAATTGTGAGTAGGATTTATTTCTGCTATAATTTTCAAGTTTACCATTTTCAGCCTTCATTTTCAGATTTTATTCATTTATTTCAGGGACTTTGCCTGACGCTTCTTTTGCTCGCAATCTTCAAGAAAGCTCTTCCTGCTCTACCGATCTCAATCACATTCGGACTCATTTTCTACTTTGCCACGCGGGAAATCGTGCAACCGTTCGCTGACAGTTTAGCCAGTGAGCAGGTCTACATTTAACCAAGCATTTAACTGGTATGTTTTTCTTACATTTTTTTTTTTTTTGTAAATACTTTTATTTGTATCGTGAAGTTTTTACTATAAGTACCAAATACAGTGCACTACTATGTCAAGAATGTATGCATGCACTGGTTTAGCTGTTTTAGTTGGCCCTACTCCTAAATCTCGTAAAGTGAGACAACAAAGCTGCTTGAGCTAATTTAATTTATTACCAAAAGATGGCATATACCAAAGTTGAGCATTACACTCGATCAGCTGCCCTCAATGAATGAGTGAATGCACATGTAAATTATGGTTCCTTTTAAGAAATACAATTTTACAAAGTTTTGCGAGCCTTAAAGGTGTCGACCTCTCGCCTCTCCTACGCAAATGCCTTAATTGTTAAAAATTTTTGGAAATCCTTTCTTCAGCAATTTGAGTCGTTTATGCTAATGCATCCTGAATTTTAATCATCTGCATTCGAATGTATTAGCCATATCACTAGAGTTCATTGAGTCCAGGACCTGGCTATCAATCTCTGTGGACCTGGGTCGGTAAATGGATCACAAACCAAGAATCTATTGCCTCTGATTATTTTAACTGTGAGAGATTAGATTCTATTGGGGATCCTCTGCAGATTTAGTTTTGCCCAACTATGGTATATGCGTGACACAATGTTTGTGAACTTTAAATTATTTTGGCAGTTTGGTGAAGGCTTATATGCTTGCATCAAAATGCCCCAGTCTTTATTTTCAAAATCATGTCAAGTTTGGTTTAAGTTTAATGGAATTGGATCTGATGAAGTTGATTATGAAAATGAATTTGTGCCGATTAAAAGGAGCTTCATCCAGTAATTTGTTCGTCAATAAATAAAATCTTTAAAAAATAGTAATTTTTGAACCTTTTGACTCGCCCTGTATTTGGGAATTGGTGGTGCTGCTAAACTTCCTGTTTGGATGAATTTTCGTCTGCAACATTTTTGTTGCGCAAGTATTTGATTGAGTTTGAGGAATGCAGAGCGATTTCATTTTTAAACTATTGTTTTACATTAGTGGTGGTTCTGTAATAGATTAGTGGATTAGTTTAGAAGTGCGTTGTGTTTAGTGCGGTTATTAAATGGATGAGCTGGAGTAAAAGAAAAACAGGTGAGTTGCAAATTAAATATTGTTTTGTAGGCCTAATACTGGGAATGTAATGAATTTGGGGATGGATAAAGGTCGATTGGATGGAACCTGTAGTAAAGCGTGAAAAATCGACTGGTAGTATTCTTGCAACACATTTTTAAGCCAAAACTGGTGTTTAAGTTTGAGGTTTGTGTTTGGGGAATTATCATTTGGGACATTATTTCTGCTCAATTAGTTAGATTTGAACTTTTGAAGCATATTTAAATCTTGAACTTCGGCCAAGCCTGGATGCCATAATAATATTAGGCATATTTGTCCAAGATTGAAAGTTCTATATTGTATTTATTTCATCCCCTTTGGCATTAATATTTTTGATAATAGCATGCCACATTTGGACTGATACAAGGTAATCACAAGAGAAACAAAATGTTATTGTAGACCTATGAGATGCCTAATAAACATTAGCAGTTGGGCCATTATGATGCCCACAGCCCTATGCGTGAACGTCGTTGTTGTTATCATGAACGAATGGGAATACTCAGTAATATTTTATAAACTTTCCCACTTATTTAATGCCTAAAGAAAGGGCCGGTTAATTGACTGATGGTGTCATTTTAATAATGTACTTTTTGACTGCACACCCAATGATCTTTAAATTACACCTTACTACAATTCAACTAGGCCTACATGTTTATGGACGGGGGTAAGCCATCTATACAAAATGATAGCTAACTCCTTTGAAGAGCTCGAAAATGTGCCAACGAGGACAAGTGCCTCTGAAGATTAAATATTTCAAATATTTCATGATGATCGAAAGGTAGCACTTTTACCTACATGATAATTTATTCTTGGCATCATGGGAAAATACATCTATGATGAATCGATTTTGAAGTTTAGCCCGGATACTATATAATGGCAGCCAATGTTAACTTACGAAACGTAACATATTATACTTTCTATTTCCCATTCTCCATTTATTTGGCATTTATACAGAACAGTTTTAAATCTAATTATAAAATGCTCAACAACAGATCAGTAAAAAGACATTAATATTAAATTAAGACCTTTATATTTACACAGCTAGGCCTAGTGAATTGTAACCCATTTGCACATATTTTCTTTGAAAAATAATGTTCTGAGGAGATTAGTTCAGATGGCTTTGAACTGTTCACTGCAGACAATTTGGGCAGGTATAAAATAATCTACAATTTATTTTAAAAAGAATATTTGCTATAAAACAATAGTTATTACATTTTCCAGTCATATTTCAGGTTGTTGCAGTAGGCCTACTATTATTTTAAACGCTTCAATGCAGCTCTTCTTTTGCAAATGGGCTCTTAGTACCGTACTCTGAATGTTGTTGTTTTAAGCCAATTTCCACGCATTCTTTAAGTAGGCTCTGTACGAATGTTTTTCGTGCGTGAAGAAAAGTTAAAACTCTTAACTGAGGAATTTCACAAAAAAAGTTGTGATTAGCCATCACGAACCACTGGCAACTGTGGTGTAAACACTTGTTTCCATCCAGCACTCGAGCAGCCATCTAATCTTCTGCAGAAAAGGTTAGAAATACAAACAGTGCTGAAGGGGGAGCCATCTATAGCTGTTTTTGGTTGTCAATTTCATTCAACTTTTTCGGCTTCCTTCCTCTCTTATACATCTGCATCAGACACCTTTTTCTCCTCTTGAAATGCCACATACGACTTTGTTTGAATACAGACTTTTAGGATGTCATTTTGACGAAGATACTCTTAAACACTCGTTATGTTGCATTTAAAACTACACCTTGCTCACGAATTAGGGATTTGAAATGCATGGGGAAAATCTCTCCCTCTTCTCTTTCGCTATAGGCCTACACGTACTTGACTTTTTCGTGATAATATTTTTGTTAGGTTCGGATGATGATGCTTTGACTGCATTTGACAATTGCCACTTTCATACTATAGCACAATATTGAAAGTTAATTTTTCAGTTAAGTGCTGAGCCCTTTTTTAGCTAATGTTTCGTTTAACCACTCCAGCTTCTTTTGAAAGTGGCTTGTGCATTTTATTTTTATTACGAGCATAGGATCTCATACTGATCTCTCTTAAATTGTAAACTTACAATTACATGCTTATTTTCAAAGGGAAAGTCCCACCTTATAGCCAGTAAAATTTAAGCTGTAAACACTTAGGGCCAATTGTACCAACCACAGTTAAGTCTTAACCCTGGGTTATTTTGATCATGTGACTGATTTGGGCCAATGAACATTTAGGAAAGTAGAGAAAACCTAAGATTAACAGTTGGTTAAAGTTTAACCTTCGTTGGTACAATTGGCCCTTACTAGACCTGAATGACTGATAATAATATTATTGCAGCAGTTATCACATATTGAAGAAATTACAATATGCATTAGGTGCCATTTTTCCATAGATTTCAGCAGGCACTGAAAGTTTATGGCGCCCTCTAGGGCATGGGTGTGTACGTGTTCCATGTGAGCTGATGCCTTTTATTGAGTAGAGGGCGCTACAAATACTGTCAGTAAAATGGCGCATATTTGGGATTCATATTTTCATCCAAATCCATGCATTCAGGACATTTTATTTAATGATTGGTATATTGGCTCAAATCAGGATTGGAATTGCCATGCATTTTATAATTTTTCATGATTTTTATTCCTACAACCAACCTAGATTTTAAAAGTGGGACTTTCCCTTTAATATCACATTAGTGCCACCTGTGTGTAAGCAGTGTTGTTATTATTATTTTTTTCTCTCACAAGCTTCGTTTTTGGCTTCACTTCATTGAATTCAATGATGTAGTTAGTTATTTAGGGTATTTAACTTTGATTTGTGCATGCAATTGAAAAAGTGATTATTCATGCATAACAAATTTTATCGAGGTGGCTTAATTAAGGGAAGTCCAGGGTCCAACCACTTTTTTTGCAAATAAAGTCCAATGAGGAAATAATCAGTTATGGAAAAATACCAGAATAAGGATCATAATCGAAATACTATTGATTTGAAGAACATGGAAATAATAATGCCGCTGAAAAATTATGAAAATTATTTTTTAGACAATTTGATATACTAAAATGGATTGGAATAAGATTCCTGAAATGATTAATTTTATTCAGTGCCACGTTCCCACTAGAGAGGAACCTGCCGAACTGCGTTTTCTTTATGGTAAGCTTTCTAAATATTTTAATTTATCATTATTCTGGTAGGCCTATCAAGTTTGTGTGTTTGTTCACTAAAAAATTAACTTGGTGAGAAATTCCTTTTGGATTTTAGTAGATTAAAATCATTCCATGCACCCTTGTATTTAGGACCATGAGGCATTTTATTTTATTTACCTTATTTCTGTCCAGTTTGTTATGTCAAGAATTTGTGTATCTAGAATGTGAAGGGCAGTGGATATTTACTTCGTGTAAATTGGAAGAATGACAGGATTGTATGGCTGATTTTGGAGATAAGTTTGTAGCACGATCACTTATGTTTATTATTGAAGAGCAAGCACATCATATATAACATACAAAGCAAGAAAGGGGTGATTGGGGAGGAAGAGGGGGAGGGGCAGACATTGAATGTGGGCGTTAAAGCACAAGCATCAAATCGTGACGATTAAATCTCTTTTTAAGCTTTTCTCTTCTCTCTCTCAATACTCATCATCTGCCAAATGACTAGCATATACCTTGGACCCAACAATGTGCCAATGCACACAAAAAAACCCAGTTCACAATTGAAGAATACACCAGCAATTTAAGGAGAGGAATAAGAGGGGGTAAAAAAAAATGCACTGGTATTTTATGGGAGGTTGGGTAACGAGGGCGAATTGATTGAGGGGAGGAAAGGTCTGTCACCTTACCTGGATGAAAACTCATCGGATTTTTTATAGGGGGCAAGGGGGGTGGGGGGCGTGGGCCATAATAAGTGTATGGAAGAAGATGTCCCACACTGTCCCATTTCACTCAATACCATCACCATGGGGCCTTTGTGTCTTAATGGGGCTCCCTGTAGCACTGACAAGCGGGCATTGAAGTCTCGGGGAACAATAAATTAGGCCCCCCAACGGTGGCTTTTTGTCAACAGGTGGTGGATAGCTTTAAAAGTGCTTTCACACCTCAAAAGCATGTGTTTGTGGGGGGTTGGCACACCGTTAGGCCTGTCAAAACACGGATCAATAAACGCGGCAGGGGGGCTCTGCTCCAACTGAATGCTTTGTGGGGGGACCCGTAGGACCCCATGAGCTCGCACAGGTGTCGCTGTGACCGTATTGTTATCTCGTTGGAAGAATTTATTGTTGTTTTTGGATGATTATGCACATGGAATCCGGGAAGAATATTTGGGAGGAACTTGGCCCTATATTAAGGGCCACTTAATCCTAATGGGCACTTATTGTTGTACTCCCTCGTCATATTGTGTACTAGCAATATTGAATGTTGGATGGATTGTGGTGTTTTCTGGAGATGATAGGCCCCTTGTCTAAGTTGTCTAAGACCCTTGGGTTATGACTGGATTTTTGAGCTATGGGTCTCGCATAATATGATGTTTTGACAGATCTAGATTTTCAATTTGTACTGTCTTTCTGATGGCCATTCTCAAAATTTCAGGATTCAATTCTTTCTTTTCTGGGGATTTTCAATTTCTTGAAATGTGGACAATGGTCAAGTTTTGTTTACTTGGTTTGACAGAGTGACCCAACACAGATGGGATGGATGTATAACTTGTTTTTTTAAGCTTGTTCTAAGATGTTTCTTGGTTTAAAAGGAAAGTCTCACTCTGAGGAAGGAAGAACGATAAAAAAATTAGGAAAGGCATGGAAATTGCAATTTGATTTGAGCCAAGAAATCAGTAAATAAACTGTCCTGGATACCTGAATTTGGTGAAAAAGCATCAGCTCGCATGAAATGCTTACACATGCATGTCCTAGAGGGCGCGACCAACTTTCAGTGTCTGCTGAAATCTAT
Source organism: Proteroiulus fuscus (assembly GCA_034700285.1). Lineage (NCBI taxonomy): Eukaryota > Metazoa > Arthropoda > Diplopoda > Julida > Blaniulidae > Proteroiulus > Proteroiulus fuscus. Next base: position 543 of record JAQIXP010001715.1, on the reverse strand, counting down.
GGAAAAATGGCGCCAATCATGTATTTGAAAAAGTCGTGATTTCTTCAATATGGAAACTTTTGCTGCAATAAAAATTATTGTCACAGCCATCCATATCTAGTAAATGTCAATATCACGTGACTTGTTACAAAGGGGGGAGGGAGTGTTATGAGGAAATCCTACTGATGTAATTATAGGCTTACCCCATTTAAAAATGTAAACTTGAGTAGAAACTGTAGAATTTTTATTTTTCATGCAAGGGGGTGGGGGGGGGGGGAAGTTACACAGTAAGTAATCAAAATCATGCTTTTTTATAAGCCATTTGAATAGTCCAGTCCACTCCACTCTTTTGTTGAACATTGTATAGATTACCAATTTCTCTTACTGCTTCTTATAGAAAAACAACTAAATAATTGCCTTTTTATGCCTCATATTTATAGTAAATATTAAATTAATGAAACAATTTTTCAAAATTATAGTTAAGGGTGCTGTCCACACTTTTTAGAGCATGCATGCTCCTATGGGAATTTCCATGTTAAATAAAAGTACAAATTTCTCAATAAT